>JARHVA010000972.1:850000-975000 GCA_037957365.1 Torreya grandis
TTAATTCTAATCCACTTTTATATTTTAATTTACCTATAGAGAGAAGATTGGCTTCCCTTTATTTCACTATGTATCATAAATCTGTGAATGTTAGAAACTTCTCAAACAAATTATCTTCATGAAATTTTGGCAGTAAGCTCTATTTTAATATGTCTTTGATCTCTCTATCTTCTATGGGGATAATCATCTTTACTATTATAGTTTTATATCTCAAGAAATATTCTGCAATAGCCTCACTAGTTTTTGCTTCAGTTGTGTTACTTCAACATATGAGATTTTATCACTAATGTTAACTAAAAATTGTGATTAAAAAAATATCTACCAATGGATATAATTCAATGATAAACTTATTTGTAAGATGATAAAACCAATATAAGGCATATTCATTTAGATTATTTGGGAACGACTTGGTAAGGATCCAATCATTAGACACAATTTAAATATGTTACATGGAGATATCATATATAGTGCTCTTGATCACCCTTTCTGTCATATAAAATAATCTTAGGTGCCAAAAATATTGAAGGAAAAGGAGTGGAACTTATGTAATGTGCCAAATGTGTATGCAATAGAACATGAGAATCCAAGTCATGTGGTGGACTAGTGTATCCCTGATCAATATGTAACACCTTAGCCTATAGATAAGGAATATCATGCATAAGGAAATGTAAATATAAATATGAGGAAATAAAAATAGGATGTGTATCTTCTACTAAATTTTTTTAATTTAAATTAGGATTTTTGACAAGTTGAATTGTCCCCAAAATAGGTGTAACAATATTCTTATCTAGCTGAGTAGAATATTCACCATTAATTGATTTTTTATTCATTTACATTATGGATTTTATAATTTATGTATGATCATGGGGATTTTATCAAACTATATATCTAAAAATCTATAAAATATCATCCTTACTAACTATAATATTTTCATTATTAAGTAGGGGTGAGCGTCCTAGTTCCCATATTGTGTATCATCTTGATCATGATTGTATCTCTCATCTTTACATGAATTATCCTTGAATTCCACATAATCAAAGTGTAAAGTACCAATTATGGTATTTTAAATTGGTTCTTTGTCCATGGTATAACATCAAATAGATGGAATTTGTTTATGCTTAATAGGATTTTTTTCAAGCCTAGAACTTCTTCTTAAGGAAAAAGAGATAATTTTTTTATATGGCATGTACTAAACAATGTAAAATAGTGATAATAAAATAGAATGTATGAAATATAAAAATCCTATCATATCCAATGATAATAGGAAAAAGAAGGATACAAACCCCAGTATCATCTAGGGTTAGGGTTTGAGTAGTATTTAAAATAAGTCAAGTTCACCAAAACATTTAACTATACAGGGCTTATGATGTTTAAGCTCTAGGTTGTTAAAGGTCTAAGTGTAATAAACTAGGGTATAAAAATATAATAAATACTGCCACTAATTTTTTAAAAATTTGACTTAGTTTAACCTCTCTACAAATAGAAATAGATAATTTAAATAACTACTTAGCTAGAAATTGATTGAGACAAGATATCTAGAGGATACAAACTTGGACAAAGGTTGATCTATATATTGCAGATAGGATCCATGTGTCAAAAATATTCCTAGAAAGTAGCTCCCTAATTCTATTGAAAACTATTATAAGCTTTTTGGTGCACCTGTATTTGGGTTTCCCAAGCTTGTTCTTGTGCACACAAGGTTTAAATCCCTATAGATGACCCATTTTCTGATTTTGTATGCAAATTCTAAATCTCCATATTTTTATAGGATTATTTTGGTACAAGTAGCAAAGTGTGTTTTTATTAGGGTAGGATGGACATACTCAATACCCTACTATGATGAAGATTTGCCTACATACCAATACTCTAAAGAGGGATCAAGATTGATGTAATTATCTCCACCTAAGTGTTGGTGCAAGTCCAATTTAAGCTAAAATGAATGTTATTCTGAGTGCTTTGAATATTATTGAGACTAGAAATATGAGCATCTAATCTTAGGAATGATTAGACAGTTATATTCATAAGTAGGTTAGAATAGGGATTGATAACCTTGATTATGCACAACCTGTTTTGATTTTATTTGTATAAGTTACACTTGATTTCCATCTAGTCATTAGAGGTATAAAAGTCATGTATGTGTGTGTGTGTGTGTGTGTCTATATATATATATATATATATATATATATATATATATATATATATATATATATATATATATATATATATATATATATATAATTCTAGTGCTTTTGTGGGTCTTAAAATAGGTTTACGATGACTATAGGTTGTTTTCCATTTGAAAATATATGTTGGTAAAAAATGACTGAAAAGGACAATAACAACCAAATTGGGACACTAGCACTATAAGGAACTTTTATCCAAATTTTTGTAGTAGTGTCTACGTGTTAGAACATGAGGCACTAAGGGCCAATTTTCAAGTGAGTGCTTGAGACTGCTTTACGAATGTTTAGACATGTGTATGTCCTCCATGAAGGATAGATAAGTTTCCAAATATTTCGTAAGATACATGTAGGGTCCACCACCAATATATCCACAAGTAAACTAGGGATTTTAGGCCCATCTTGTGGAGCAATAAATCTATCATCAAATCTTAAAAACATAAAATAAATAGTAATTCTGGTTTCAACAACATACACATTTTTACTAGATTGGCCAAAAAATCCAATCTATATATGAATCAATATCTCTAAAATGCCAATATTTTTTATAAAAATTTGAAGGGCCTCTACACATGGTGTATTTGGAAGAGGAAAGCTAGTAGTTGTCATGAAAATAGACCAATAATGTTTATGATAACTAAAAGAGAAACCAATTTTTAACCCATAACAAACTCAAATGAGACAATGATCAACATCTTTGAAGGCTTTCTAAATTTTATTTTCAATATAGGATCCTTTAATATTTAAAGAAACAAAAGTAATCAAATTGTTGTGGAAACCTATGTTTTTTCAACAATTCTTTCCATATGGAGATCGTGTAAAAATGTAGTGTTTTAGAAGGAATTTTCCAAGTCTTAATACCCTCAAAATCCCTTAAAATCCAATTATATTTTAATACACACACACACACACACACACACACACACACACACACACACACACACACACACACACACACACACATGTATTGTATACACCTAAATCCGTTCACCTTAACTATTCCATTAATCCTGCTATTTATCTTAATTAATCATGTAAACATAATCTTAATTAAATAATTAAATCCTATTCCTTATCATATATTCCCTACATTATACTAACCTTATTACACTCCTCATGCTACATTAATCACCTAATTACTCCACTAAGAATGTATTAAACCACTAATACCACCTCATTTACTAACCACTTGCCTATTTACCAATTTAAATTTTAAAAATAATCTACCTACGCCCATAATACAACCTATCCATAGCCTTTCCTACACACCTAGAGCCTTAAACCTCCCTAAAAGCCCTAAGTAATTCCTATTAACTCCTAATCAAATCTAGAAGCCTTTAAAATCTATAGCATTCTCTAACTTTCTAGAATTCCATAAACTAGAGGGTTCTAATAAATTTGAAATTTATTTTAATTATCACTGACCAACATATATATAACCAAGAATGTAACATGGTTGAAATAACTTGGAATATTTGTCACTTTCATGAAAATACCTTCTATTTTAAGGCTTTTTACTCCCATTACATCCATGAATCCATTAACCCATTCATACTCACTTGAATTCTTAAAGCCATCATTATTAAAAAATCTAAAAATCAAGTCAATGATCATTGTAAAATGGACTTGAAGATCTTGGAGGGAAGATGAGAGGAGAAAGTGATGGTAATAATCTTCTAACAATTATTTATTGCTTCTATATTCTATCCGTTTGATATTTTTGTATGTTTTGGGTTAAGTTACTATAAATAATATATTGAATCCATAACTAAAATTTACAAGCATGCATGCATGCATACATACATACATACATACATACATACATACATACATACATATCAATAATTTTGATGTCTCGTATTTCAAGATAAAGTAAACAAATATCCCAAGAAACTCTATGAAATACTTGAGTCTATATAGTGTTGACAAAGATAAAATTTCAAATTTTTTTTTTATAACTTATCATATGAGGATTGAAACATATCAATGAGAAAAATATTAACCTCATGTAGTTGCATGATTTTTTTTACAAACTTAAAAAAATAATAACTAAATAAATAGGTTTAGTAATCCAATAGGAATTTATTTCTCCACTCTTTCAATAACATAATTCCTAACTCTATGGGAGATTTTTCAAAGGGGAAGTGAATATCAAGGATTTTAAATTTATCCTTACCTTGGATCCATTTCCATTATAATTATTTGATAAAATATAGAAAATGAATCATAGCATGTCTTTCGTATTACATTTTTCCCCATCATAGATTAGATACAAAATAAATTGTAAAAAGAATGTCAAGTTTTATAGAGTACCTATTTGATATAGGTATCTTTTTATGGAAATATGAGAAATAAATAATCTTCAAAATTCTCATTGGTTACTTATGTTTTATGCTCAAAAATGGAAATTCTTCTATTTAGACATAGCTCATCTCTATGCATAATAGAATAACGAAATTATTCAATCATGAGAATTTTCAATGTAGAAAAGAGAAGGAAAAGAGAAGGTAAGCATGCTAGTAAAGTGGAAGACACCAAGGATTTCAAAATTGTTGTATTTGATAGTGAAACTATTTGAGGCCTCCGAAAAAATATTTTGAATATCCAACAAAATATGTTAACAGATCCCAAATCCTTTAGAATGGAGATAAAAAAAAATTAAATACTATCATACAATTTTTAAAAGTTAACTTTGAGGAATATGGTCTTATGTAAATAAGTGTAGACCCATTCCATTCCTTCTTAGGCATAAAATATGTCATTAAAAATGTAATGAGCTTTAATAAACCTAATTTTATCTTGTTTGATGATAATATATAAGTTTCTTTTATTGATGATAGACCATAAAGACATGTTGTGTAAGGCTTATCTATAAACCTTAAGCAATTTAGGTCAAACAAACTACCATGTCACTTTGTAAAATTTAAAAATAAAACCATGTACCACTAGTGCCTTATCATTAGCCATGCATTAAATAGTAGCATAAATCTCATATAAAGAGAGGTGGTACATAAAAGCATATGAGATCTAGAGATTGACTTGTGAGGTACCACATATAAATATTCTTTCAAGGCTTGAGATATATCTATATTGCTTTTAAAAAAGGCTTGGAACACCAATTTATAGTGACCCAAAAAGGCTAAGGAAATACATAGTTTGTACTAGTAAACAATTTTATGCAATCTTGATGGATTTATTTTTTTGTTTGGTCTATTTAGCTTAGAAATATTTGAAAATATATTTAGAAGCATAGTAATTAATATTAATCTAATTAAAATAGGATCTATTTTTTTCACCTTTAGTTTTGTGTCTTTTGAGGAAGGTTATTATGGTAATTAATTGGCTTTAAAGAGGATTTAATAAAAAAATGAAGAAACCCTTTGGTATTTTTTTTTTTTAAAAAAACATTATCATTTTTTTTAAACTTAATCAAATTATTTTATCTAGCAGTAAAATAAATAGATGGTGTGATTAATCATGTCATTCAAACGTTCAACCTCATTGGAAGCATCTAATAGACATGGTTCCATGTTACATACTCTAGAGATAAGTAAGAGCTTGTCCTTGTGGATGAAGAGTGAAGAATTCAAATAGAAATGATTGATAGGAAATTAATGGTAATCATCTCCCAACTTCAACTATCATATTTGGAAAAAAACATACTAATTTATTCCACTTTTTGGTTAAATTGAAACATAAAAAAATGAAAATTTACATATTTTTCAAATTACATAAGAAATATCGACTATATTATAAAAATGTGGAAATTACGTAAACTAATTAATACTTCATTTCAAATATATATATATATTGCATTTATATTTATTGAAATATTAAAAAAAACTGATACCTAAATATACTATGTTTCATATATACAAAGTTGTATTGAGTGGCTAATCTCTCCTTTTCACAGATTTTTCAAAACATAATACTTATTTACATATTTAATGCACATATTTCTTAAATACATGGATAGAGACTTTTGATTAATATTTTTTTAATAAATTACTAATTCGTAAATGATTATATTAGGAAATATTGACACTTAAAATTTTCTCATATATATATATATGGAAATTTTAAGTGTCAATATTTCCTAATATAATCATTTACGAATTAGTAATTTATTAAAAAAATTAATCAAAAGTCTCTATCCATGTCTTTAAGACATATGTGCATTAAATATGTAAATAAGTATTATGTTTTGAAAAATCTATGAAAAGGAGAGATTAAACACTCAATACAACTTTCTTTCTCTTTTTATATATATATATATATATATATATATAAAATAAAGTTTTAATTATTAGAAAAAAACATTTAAATTAAGGTAAGTGATTATTTTCAAAAATAATTAAATAAATTCCCATATTTTTCCTAGTACCTTGAAAAGATCATATTCTATTTTATAAAACAGAATACCATATATCATATATTATCTATAATATATTTAATTAAAAATAAAAATAGTATTATTAGAAAAGTCATTAAATCTATTTACATGTGGAGTTACATATTTTTATTTTATATTTTCAACCAGAATCATAGTCTTCAAAGTGGTATTTTAGAGAGAATAGGAACTTTATACTTGGATAGCTTCCGATTTGGTGCCACGTAAAGGGAAGTTAGGTTTTTTTGTTTTTTGTTTTTTCTTTTTTAAAAGGCTTGAATAAATCTTATTATTTCGAACCCCTTTAAAATTCGTTTTCACCACTCTACCACTTTGCATGTTTGGTATCTAAAGTATTTCATATTTCTTATTTTTGGCATATATATATATATATATATATATAAAAGTAAGTTCATATGTTAGATATGTTTTACTGTATGTAAATTATATATTTTTTATTTTTGAATTAAAGATATGAAACTAAATTTATCAAATTATATAAACTTTAAAAATATAAAATATTAGTTTAAAGAGAAAACGTATGTGATAAAATATGTGTTAATCTTATGATATATATATTTATTAAAGATAAAAATGTTTTCATATAATATAAGTCATGTATATACATTTTGTTGTAGATACAAAGTTAAGGTATAAGATGGGAAATAGAAAGAATATACAAATTGAGAGAGTTTGAATAAAGAAGATAAAATATCTCAAAATTATATTTATAATTATTTATTTTTAATGGTTTATAAGTGCTTGATTTGTGAGTGCTTATGAGGATATAAAAATTTATGTGATAGAATATATTGATTATAAGCTTATTTTAAAGTATGCTCGAAAAAAAAAAATTCAATATAAATTTCATGTGAGGAGTTAATTAATTTTTTAAAGTTGTATTATTTAGAAAATATATAAATATTATTAGTTATCATCGGTTTCTTGATTTTTAAATTTTGTATAATAAATATTTAATTTTTTTAATATTTTATAAAAAATGTTTAATTAAAAATAATAATATTTAATTATATATAAATCTATAATTGAGAACAAAAAAACATGTGAAACAAATGTGTAACCCCTACTACTACTTCTCATCCTTAAGAACTTCTTAAATAATCACCACTCTCATAATATGTGAAACTATTAAAAATAAAATTATTGAGACAATAATGCTAATAGAAAACCCCTTCATTAAAATCTTATTATGTTGTTTGTCTAATGATATGTTTAATAACCTTATGATAAATTAAATAAAAATCATACCAGAAAAAATGAAAATGATACTACTGAAATTATGAATAAATCGTAAAAGAGGAAAATCATATAAAAACATAAAATTTCATTTTTTCCATACAAAAAATTTGATAAATTTATGACCAAAATAATAAATAAACTTTTAAAATAAAATATTATTACAATCAACAAAGAAAAAAAAAGAAAAGTTAAATTTATGTTCAAGTTAATAAATTAAAAATTAATGGTCGAAATTTTAATTTAATAATGAAAATAACATTGTCATTTTAGATTTCTCAAAGAGGAGAAAAAGGAAAAGGGAATTGCATGATACATTCCTTAAACAACTTAAATTTCATTAATAGGATAGTTAAAAAAAAATAGTCTCTAAGATGAATAATTTACAATGGAAATATATTTTCTTAAAAATCGAAGGGCGAAGGGCCTTTATGATTGGCATATTTACAAGAAGATGACTGGTACTTTCAAGATAGGGGATTAGCAAAGATTTTTACTATTAAAATAAAAACCAATTATAAACTTATCATAAAAATCATTGAGATGAAGCTTAACACTTCGAAAGTTTTCCAAAAGCTCTTGGTAATATAGACTCTTTTACGTTTTAAAGGGATAAAGTGATAAAAAAATAGTGTGGAAACTTGTGTTTTTTTTACAATTCTTTTCATATGGAGAATTTGTACAACTGCAATGTTTTAGAAGGATTCTCTAAGACACATTCTCCTTAAAATCGTTCAAAATATATTAAGTACTTAGAGTAGTGTTTTGACTATAGATATTTATAACTTTCATCCATTTTTTAATAGAAGGAAAGAAATAAATATCTTATGGAATATTTAAATGTTGGTTAAGAGTAAATTTTTAAACAAGTTCTTAATTTGTAATATAGAAAGATTTTGTAGGAGTTTAGTAAGATGAGTAGTAGGCATGAGAACATACATGAATGTTGATATAAATATTAAAAAATCAGTTAAAGAAAGAGTTTCGATAATTTGGTTGGAATTATTTTCTCCACCCATTCAATCACATATTGTCTAATTCAATGAGATATCCATCAAAGGTAAATGGAATAATGAGGAAGTTGAATTTTTCACATTTTTGGATCCATTTATATTATAAAAAATTGAGCCAATCCAAAAAATGTATCTTACTATATCTGTAGAATTATATTTTTACCCACTAAATATTATATCCAAAATATCTACAAGAAATTGCTAATGCAATAGAGTGCCTCTTTGAAAGAGTCCTTATGTTATGAAAGCACGAGGAAGATTTTTGTTTAAAAAATCCTATTAATTAACTAAGTAGATCAATTCAAACCAAAAATTTCCCTAATTAGTCTACACAGAGCTCTATGTATAATAATGTGCAACATAGAGACAAAATGGTAACTTTACTAGATAGAGTGGAAAATCCCAAATATTTTAAACTTGTGTCCATTGATGATCAAACAAGTTGAGATGAGTTAAAACAATAGTTTGAAAAAATTATAGAAAATAGTCACCAAACCCTAAAGCTTTAGACATGGAGAGAAATAAAGGTTATTCAATACAATCAAAATCAAGTTTGAGGAAGTGGTCCTCTATTGAGAGGCTCATGCATGTTTCATTCCTTTTTAGGGATCAATGATGTTATCCAGAATATATTGACCTTTAATAAATTCATTTTTATCTTGTTTTTTTTTTTTTTTTTTTTTGTATACAAGATATGTTAAATACATAATATTAAATATTTGACAATGATTTTAAGGAGATATTGAGAATGGCGATTAGCCTCCAACTATTAGCAAGTTTCAAAATATTAATTAAAGAATGAGATTATTATTTTATTTATTTTTTGTTGATGATGACCCCTAGATACTTGTTTCATAAAGATTCTCTTTAAATCTTAATCAAGTCAGATCAACAAACTACCGAGTTAATTGGTAAAATTCAAAATGAAAACTATGGAATGAAAATTAGCATAAATCTTATTTAAAGAGGGGGCATTATAATTTTTGTGAACCAAAATTATTAAATTTTGAGGTACCACATCTTAAAATTATTGAAAATATTGAGCTCTCTTAATTTATTTTTTTTGGTATTACAACACTAATTTAAAGTGGGCCATAAAGATTAAGTAATAATATAAAAAACTACTGAGGCAATTATACACAGTCTTGATGGATTTGATTTTCTCTTGGGCCTTTTTAGCCTAGATAAATTTGAAAAAAACATTTGGAGTCATAGTGACTATCTTTGATCCAATGTAATCAGGTTTAAATTTATTCACCTATGTTTACATGGATTTTTAGAATTTAGTTGTTAAGATCTATAAATGTGTGTTAAATGGGAATTTTTCAAATAATGAAGAAACTCTTTGGTATTTTTTATATAGATCATTATATTCCCATTTTTAGATCTACTATAAATTTCTTGAAATAGTTGACAAATAAATTGATGGTGTGATTCATCATGACATTCCACCATGCAATGCAATTGATAGCATATGGAGAACATGTCACCAGGTTCAATACTTTGGTGATGAGTCAAATCATTCCTTTATGACTAAGGAGGGACGTATTCAAATATAATTTAATATAATGAAATTTATTATAGCCACATCCCCATTTAAATTGGTATATTGGGTAAAAGCATAATAATATGTCTCAGTTTTGATTTAAAAGAGGGAAAAAATAAAAATTTACACATTTTCTAAATTGTAGAGGATGCACCAACTAAAATGTATAAAATGTGGAAGCTTCATATATTAATTAAATAATAAATTTTCCATTTAAGTTATATTTTTACTTTATAACTTTAAAAAATAAAAATAAAATTCTAAATGACTAAATGCATTGTGTATTTTTCATGTATATAAAGTTATATTGGGTAGTCAATCTCTCCTCTTCATAACACTATCAACATATAATTATTTTTAATATTTTTTAGATAGATATCCTTGAGACATGAACATGGAATACAACTATTTTTGTATAATTTTTGATAAATGTTTATTTTTTAAATGATTAGGCTCAAAAATATCAATACTTAAGCATTGCGATATGTATGTATGTATGTATGTATGTATGTATGTATGTATGTATGTATGTATAAGAACCATTTTTTCACAAGTAAAACAAAGACACTAAAATGAAGTTAGTGATTTTTTTCTAAATTTATGGACACATTCTCACATTTTTCCTAATGCCCCAAAAATATAAATATTTTATTTTATAATTAACTACATTTGATTGACTTTTTTATTTGATAGGGTAAAAATAGCTTTTGAAATCAGAGCTATGAATTGGGAGGGTGAGGATTTTGACAATTGGACCCACATCCAAGTACATCAGAGAGGATGGAGGATACCCCTAACTACCAAGAGTAGCATAAAAGGTTTGACTCCCTTAACTAATAATAAGAAAAGTAGAGCTATCCTCAACCTTGGTGAGACTAGAGAATGTGAGGGTTTTAAGGATTCTCACAACTAGGGGTCTTATAGATCTTGTAACCTACGAGTACAATAAAGAGGGTGTGAAGGCTCCCTCAACATTAAACAAGTTTAGTAATGGTCCCAATACTAATGCAAGACAAGAGGGTTTTAAGACTCCTTATACCATTAATAATTAGAGTGAAGGTCTCATGACCAAGGCAAGATGAAAGAGCACTGAGGGTTTTAGGGAATCCCACAATCAAGGATTTTGAGGATCTAGTAACTTAAAAAATACAAAGGTGAAGTTAAATAATGAATCTCAAAGGGTTGTCACCTTATGTTATTACTTCTCTGAGGGTACTGCATGATTGAAGTACCACCAGAAGGGGGGTATTTCATGACCAAGATCTTCTGCAATGCTAACATACCATAAAGTTATAGGGAGTGGATTTATCTTGCCATTGAGATTCATAGCCTATAAAATCACAACAAGAATCATGTTATAGATGAAAATTTATATAGAAAGAGGAGGTCTTCCACCTCCTAAGCTATCCACATAGCTTCTGCATATCTAAGTCACAAAATTTTTAGAGAACTTGAGGGTTTAAAGGATTATCACAACTATTTATTTTGAGGTTCCCATAACCTTTAATTACAACAAAGAGGGTTTGGATTCTCTAGCATCCTTAGACAAGTAGAGTAAAAATCCCATGAACAAAGTGAGAATATAAAACATGAGAGCTTTAAGGGGTCCCACAACCTGGTATTTTGAGGACCTATAACCTACAGAACAAAGAAAATTTATTACACTGCACACTATAAGTTCCCCCAAATTATAAGATCTTGTACCATCAGGATCTTCCTCATAGCCTTCAAACAATAGAGTTCTAGTAAGAGGTTTTCTCTTCCCTTTAAGATTCACATCTTGGCAAAACATAGTAATAAAATTAGTCCAAAACAAAGGTTCAGCTAGAGAAGAAGGTCTTCCACTTCCTATGACATTTGCATTTCATCCATAGAGGTGGATTCCTCTATCATCCATGCTAGGAGAGCAATGTTTGGTTAGACCTCCAATATCCATTCTAAGCCAAATCGACTTAAGCTGATATGGGTTCCCACTAGATTTGGTCTCCACGCATAAACCCATAACTTGAAGAATACCAGAGTGTGCTCCTCTATCATCTATATTTAACAAATGAAAAAGGACTGCATTAAGAAAAGATCCTCTAAAAAAACTAAGCACAAAATATCATAGAGTTTTGAGGTTTCCACAACCATAAATCATAAAATATAAAGATTTTAAGAAACCCACATTTGATTGATTAAATTAAAATAAATATTAAATAATATTTAAAGTTAAAAATAAATATTATTAAAAAAATTATAAATAAATCTATTCACATGTGATGTCATAAATTTTCATTTAATTTTATTCAACTTAAATAATCCAACAAAATATTTACACTTAAATGGTTTAAGATTTAATATGACATAAAAAATTTGGACAAACCTCTTTTCTTCAAACCTTTCTAAAATTTGTTTCCACCATCACTTTCCTTCACAACCCATCACTTAACATGTTACATGGCTTGTATGCATGTATACGGTTTATATATATATATATATATATATATATATATATATATATATATATAAATTATATTATCATTAATTATTTTATTAATTAAAATTATAAAAATAAATTTGTTAAATTATATAAATTTTAAGAATGTAAAACAGTAATAGTATATATATATATATATATATATATATATATATATATATATATATATATATAAAAGAGTATAAGATGGAAAATAAAAATAATAGATAGAGAAAGAAATGTTACTACCAAAAATGATATTAAGATAAATCAATTAAGACATGCATAATATTAGAATACAAATTTGATAATGCACATATGAGTGTTAATTGAAAATGGTAAAATGTATAAAGAAATTTTATTAAATTAATATAATTGTACATAGTTTTTTACAATTTATTTCTAAATTATATATAATTAAATGTACTTTTATATATATATATATATATATATATATATATGTATGTATGTATGTATATATGTATGTATGTATGTATGTATGTATGATACATATATGTATGTATGTATATGTATATGTATGTATGTATGTATGTATGTATATGTATATGTGTGTGTATATGTATATATATGTATATATGTGTGTGTGTGGGTGTGTGTGTGTGTATATATATATATATATATATATATATATATATATATATATATATATATATAATTAAATAAAGTATCTTAGTGATCATAAAGTGATGAAAATAGTAGAATGTATTAATAGTTTAAATCTTAATGGTGAAAAAAAAATTCTCTAAAAATTATAAATTTAATTTGTTTGATCTTCAATTCGAAAATTAGTATAAATTAATTGAAAAAATGACAAACTTAATATTTTATTGTCAATATTTATATACTCAATAATATTTACAAAATAAATTTAAATTTATAAAATTGTTTTAATTTTCTGATCTATATTCTTTTATTTATATATTCTTTCTATCATTTTTTTTTTTCTGTTTCCCCTTTTCTTTATAAAGAGTTTTTGGATACTTTATTATATAGTTGAAATTTCTTCCTTATAAACCTGCTTCTCCTTTATATATGTTTTTATCTTTCTTTTTTTTTCGTTTTTTTTTTGGGAAACTTCTTTTTTTCTCTTCAATGTCCATTCTGTTTACTTTTCATTCCACCCTTATGAAACTTTTCATTTTATATATAACTCCTAAATTTTAAATCCTAACTTTTTCACATGTTTTTCTTAGTGTGCCATTTTATATAAATTGTTTTCGATGCTCCCTCGAGTAAAGAATTTCGAACTGTGGATTTACTGGTACTTTAACCCACGAGTGTCTCTTGCCTCTTTCTTTCTGTAAGAATATGGCAGAACATATTTATCGCTCTTTACATAATGGTTTTTTTTAGGTAAAGATATATCAATGGTGTATTGCGGACATGGAAATATCACCCTTTCATATGATGTTATTCCAGTACGAGATATGCCATATTTTATCCCAACTCAAACAATGCAACCAACAATTTTATTCTAATAATTACTATTAAAAATATATATAGAAACTAAAATGGGAATTAAAAAAATTATTTTAATAATTATTACCTTTCAAAAATATAGAAATTACTTTAATAATAAAAATGAAATATTTAATTACATTAATATTATTATCATGTAAGATTGCTCAAGAAAATAAAAAAATATGAATTGCATGATATTCCCCCTTATGTTCTTTCACTTGAATACAAATTTTAAATAAATAAATTTTTATATTTATCAAACCCCTCCCCCCCGTTATTACTGCGTATTAATATATTTACTATTTACATTGATAAAATACTGTAAATATGGTTTTAAAAACTAGTGGTGCATTGATATTCATGGTTCCTTAGACATACTAAAATAAAACTAACCTCATCATAGTAAATCATAAACACATTCTAAATACAACCATATAAAACCATTACTTAAATAGTATATTAATAAGGAAAGTGAAAAATTAAAACTATATATAGTAATAATAAAGGGTAATGGAGGTGATCATCTTTACAAGACTAAATAACCCAAGAAGTGGGATCTCATAAAAAAAAGATTAGGGACCACCCACCAACCTATATGGATTTTAAAAGAGCTCTTAAAATTTTAATTCCCAAACAAGGAGGTGAAGGCACATAGAACCCCATCAATTCACCACCATGTATAGACAAGGTTTAATAAAATAAAACAATAAAATACCTTTTCTTTGTTAACATACTCCCTTCTTCCCCTCCCATTTGAAGAGGAGGGATGGATAAATGGTTAAAAGAGTGAATATTTCAACACCCATGTACTATTAGAGCGGTGACTTGAACTTGTTGATCTAGAAGAAATTGGCTAATAATACAAGGATCACTCCCCTAATGATTGAATATCCTTTGGAGATGTTGAAATTATAATCATTTTTTCTACATAACTTTGGATATAAATTAAAAAATGAAGGGATAATGAACTCTTTGTCACTAACAATAATATGAAGAGAAAGAGTTCTTCATTATTAAAGATAATCAAATTTTTAGACTCTTATAAATGAAATATAATTATAGATTTTAAAAATTAGACATAAAAGTAATGAATGGAAGGAAATAAGTTTTGTCCCTAGAGAAAACCATTACTCAACTAATAAGTTATGAGTGATAAGGTTAAAATAAGATATGAATACATTAGCAAGTCTTTTGAGCTCCTGGAAAATTATAAACATTTAGTAAAATTATTCAGTCTATAAAAAGTAAAGCAATTAGGAATAATAATCCCAATGTGTTTTATAATTTCCACAAGTACAAGACCCAACCTAATAGAAAAACACTAAATAATTTGGGTTAGTTGTGCTCAATCTTATAATTACACATCCTATTGAATCTATCAAGAAATATTTTTAGAGAGCAGTTCAAACTCCATATATTTTTAAGCTTACCTAAAGCCTATGAAATGGAATGATAATATAATAAAGGATACCAGGAGAGTAGTTTTTATAAATTGGTGCCACAATTCCATTACTAAGCCTTCCACTAGGAAACTAGAGGTTGTAGATCCATCTTTTCAAGCATGACATTCCAACTCTTAAATTCATATAATAAAAGGTAAGTCTAATATGATCAACTTAAACCTTTTTTTAGGGTAGGCCATGGATTATAGTCTTTGGATGATTCAAGATTTATGATAATGGCAATACTTTATTTGAAAAATTGAAGGTCATTTATACCTGGTATATTCAAAAGAGGAATAATGATACTTTTAATTACAGGGGACCAAAAAATATTATGATCATTGAATTAAATACTAGTTCTAAACCTAGCATAAAACTACATGTGATGACATTTATCATCCTCAAAGGCTTTCCAAAATATCTTGTCAATATAGGAGCCTTTAATTTTGACAACAATAAAAGTAATCAAAAAAACTGGGAAACCCATGTTTTTACAACAAACATTTCCATATGGAAATCTTGTAGAAATGTTATGTCTTAAAGGGATTTTTCAAGCCTTAATCCCCTCAAAAACCACTTAGCACTTTAGTAAGTCCTTTATCTATAGAGATCGATAATTCTCATGCCTCATTTGTCATGAGGGAGAAAATTAATATCCCAATAAACATTGTGAAATACTTGAGTCTACTTAGTGTTGGCATATATAAATCCATAATATTTATTTTTAGTTTATGATGTGAGGCTTTTGAAGGAGCTTAGCTATGTGAGTAGTATACATCAGTAATTTCAAGAATTTTGGTATAAATTTAAAATTTATTGATATATAAATAGACTTAGTAATATAGTAATATTGTTTTGGTCCACTGTAACAAACTCACTGGGTTTTACTACAATAGGGTAATTTTTTTTTTTTAAAAATAAAAAATCACAAATTCAATTATTAGACTCCATCAGGATGAAACCTACAATAGTGATCCTTAACTAAATACATTACTTTCAAGTTACCAAATAGAGTTATATAGATATTTTATTTAGATAATGATCAAAAATCATATTATCAATATCAAGTACATGTACAATGATGATTTTAGAAATAAACACTACATTTCATTCATAAAATTATTATTATAAATTTAGCCACAACTGATACAATATTACAACCAACTCATGTAATTCTAAAAATGAAATAAAAGTAAATTATTCAACATAATAAATGTATTAATAATAATATATATAATGATACAAAGTGCCATGGATCATGTGAGAGTCAATGAACTCATAGTATCTAGAAATAATCTCAAGTATAGTCTCTAGTATACTAGTACTGAAGGGAGGGATAGTATCATCCAAGTGCTTTTCCACACCAATTAGGGATCATCAATCCCCTCCATAACGTCCCAACTAGGGAATGATGCTCCCTTCATAGATGGGTATATAATGATGGTGTGGGAATCTAGAGTAACAAAATACAAACCATGTGCTATAATATAGATAATACATGATGTATGTCATAAATAAATCTATTCTAACATGATATCATATAAAATTGTAAACTAAATCAAAAATATGAAATGACAATATTTAACTATAAACATTACTTTGGCCAATTTCTCATATAGTTATTGATCATGAGGATCAGTCAATTTCATACACACCAGTCAATCAAATTACACCTTATCTATGCATTACTAACACTAAATAAGATCTATTCGAAATCATCACACTACTCATTTAGGGTTATTAATGTGAGACTTGGTACATATATATATAATATAAAAACAAAAGATTCAAACAAAATATTCCCCATAAGTAGATAATTATTTTCAAAACAAGTAAATATCAAATTTATTCATTTATTCCATCAAATGCAATGTAATGAATCATAAACATCTAATTTATTACTAAATATCATAAAAATTACAAAATAATCCTCACTAAAAGTCATACCATTTGAGTAATAAGTATATTTAAACATTAAGTTATAGAATATTAACATGTAACATCAAATGTTATTTCATCCATCCAAATAACATTAATCAATAACTTATTTCCTTATTTCCAAGTACCTGGTAACGAAGATGAAATTGACAGAACTAAAACCTTTTCTCCAAATTCCTCCATGTCTCTTCTTTATCCCTAGTCTTCCATCCTCTATTGCATTGTGTCATGTCTTCCTAGGCGTCCTTTATTTCCATTTTATTCCCTAGAATGTTACTTAAGCCTCCTCCTTCTACCAAAATTCCATTCTTATGTCTATGCATGTAAAATAAATCACAGATTACTAACATTCCTCCTATGTTTTCTCATGCCAAAAATGCAAAACTTCATGATCATTTTCATAATGGTTTGGTAACATAAGTCAATGCCTAGTTTAAACCCTGATCTCAAAATTTTTACTACTTAATAAAATAAATCATTCAAACTTCATTCATGCACATTGGCTTTACAAAATCTCTTTACACATCATGACTATTGATAAACAACCAAATTTCACAAAAGTCATTAAATTTTATAACAATAATCAAACATAATGACTTCTTAATATTCATAAAATAATGCAACCATTTTCATTGACATTGTATAAGGTTATTAATAATTCCAAACTAATTTAAATCTTGCCTTGTTACTTAGTAAATTTAATAGTCATTCATCACACAATGCCATTAAATTTACAAACAAAGTATTAAGGCATTTCTAATTTCTAAGACAATCACATATATTTCTAAAGTTTATAGCAAGAACACATAGTGAATATTCTAAATCATATTTTAAGGTGAACATCATTACGTGAATAAAATCAATTCAAACAAAAAAAATTCAACACATAACCATATTCAATCACAACAAGCATGATTTAATAAAACATATATATTAGCTATCAAATCAAAAAATGAATATAAAATCATGTTAAACTATCATGGTGTGTATAGGTATTTATTATTTTCATCTATCATCCAACAATGCCTCTATCTATACCACCCTATTTATTGACTCCTTCCCTTCATCACACTCTAAGGGATAGATCTATCCTACACCCACCTCAATAAAATGAAGGTAGTTATCTTGAATCAATCTAAAATCTATATTATGCTTCTATAATAAAACAAGATAATCATCATGTACACAATATGCATGTACAACTAACTCCATAGTTAATAATCATGTAAATTAAACAAAATATAAATTTCCATAAATCAACATATGAAATATAGGTTAATCAAAATAGTAATCAACCAAATAATAATCATAAAATCCAAAAATCAATCAATTATTAAATCTATAAATAAATTGGGATGTGACATCCACTCTTTCAATAACATACTACCGTGACTTAATGAGAGCATTATCAAAGGTGAAGGAAATACAAATGAACTCATACTTCTCCCTTATTTTGATATAAAACCATTAAAATCATTTAATCCAATATTTTAAGGGCATCATCATATATCTATATCATTACATTTTTTCCCATTTTAAATTAGATCAAAATAAAAATTTTCATAAAATGTTAAGGTAATTTAATACTTATTGAAAAAGGCCCCATATTCTACAAACATGAGGAATGAATCATCTTTAAAATTCCCATTGATTAACTAATTTGTGTGATTAGGAAGGTAAATTCCCCTATTCATTCCAAACTCAACTCAGCTCTAATCACATGAATACATTCAAATGCTTTGGTCACAAGAATATTATATGTAAGTGTGAGATAGAAAACTTATTAGATAGGTTTGAAAATAACAAATATTTAATATTGTTAGCATTGATGGTAAAAACATATGAGGCATGTTAATTTTTTTTTTAATAGTGTATAGAAAAATTACCAACCCCAAAAATTTAAACATAAAGACAATTAAAGTTAACTCAATAAAATCATAAGATTTTTCTATATCATGTTTAAGGAAGATGATGCTTTACCATGAGGTGCAAGCCCATTCCATTATTTTCCAAGCATTGATGATATTTTTTAGAATGAAAAATCATATATATAAACATATTCTTCTCTAGTGTGATGATTATTGATAGGATATATTAATGGGGAGCATTAAATATTTAGAAATAATTTTATAGGAGGCTTTTTGATTGATGATGGGCCTACAATCAATAATGAGTTAGAGATATTATTATTTAGGAATAAATTTTATTATGAAATTCTTATAATGCTCCCGGTAAACACTTGTTGTGTAAGGCTTCTCTATAAAATTTAATGAAGTTAGTTTCAACAAACTGTTATGTTATTTTGTTAAATTTATAAGTAAAACCAAACATCTTTGGTTCCTTAAAACTATGCATGTATTGAATGCTAGCATAAATTTTATTTATAGAGAGGGAGCATCCCCAAAAAATTATATAAATGAATTATCTTTCAATTAATCACATCTAAATATTCTATCAATGTTTGAATTTATTTATCTTTTTTTTATGGGCTTAGAAAACCAATTTAAAATGGTCTAGAAAGGTTCATAAAATATCTATAAATTTTTGAAGTAATTGTGCACAATATTGATTTTTTTGCTTTTATCATTGACCTATTTAATCATAAGATATTTGAAGAAAATATTTCTAAGTAAATTTTCTAATTTTGAACTAATACAAAAATCACACTCAAATTTGAGCACCTCCACTAGTATGGGTTTTCATAGTTTAAATCTTGATCTTAAGCTGTGTTATCATGGTTTAAAACTAGGTGTTAAATGGGCATTGTTCAAATAGATAGGAAACCCTCTAGTATTCCTTAATTTGAGTACAATCGATTTATTTTTGAACTTGTTAAAATTAAATAATATAGTGTTATAGGAAATATATAGTTTCATTGATTATGTCATTCTACTACTCAACCAACTTGATAGCATTTAAAAGACATGACTCTAAGTTCCATATCTTATTATGAATTAGAAAGTGCCTTCATAAATGAGAAGCGATGTTTTTAAGTATAATTTATTAAAAGTAATTTTTTGTAATCCACCTATTCATTCCAAATAACATAATAGGTCAAATCCTAATAGTTTATCCCACTTTATAGTTTCAATGCAACCAAAAGAATTACACATTTCTAAAATTACATAGGCTATAGTTATTAAACCATATGACATCTAGAAATTAAATATTGCATTTTTTATTTATCTTTTAAAATGATTTTTAAAAGCTGAAGACAATGTTTTGTTCTATGTATATAATAAATATACATTGAGAGATCGATTTCCCTTGATAAACTTTTCAAAATGTAGTATTTTTTTTATAATATTTATTGAAAGATGTCATATAGAAGATAGTGTAGAATAAAATTATTTTTTTATAAATTCTAAATATAGAATTTTTATTAATTTTCTAAATGATAGTTGTCAAATATTTATACTTAGATCACTCCTCACAGTATTATTTTGTATACATGTCAAATTGAAACGATTTTTTCACTATTGGAATAAGAACATTGAAAATGAGGTCATTGATATATTTCGAAAAAATTAGACATATTTTTGTATTTTTCTCAAACATAAATTTATGGAACTCTATTTTATAAATAATTAATTTTTATTAGATAGATAAATAAATAAATATTTTATTTTATTTTAATTTAATTTAAAAAATAATATTATTATAAATAGACTTATTTTCATATGGAACCATGTTTTTTATTTGATTTTTTTTTTCATTAAATTGTGGCTTTTGAAGTGGCATTTTTAAACTAATAAGAACTTTCCATTTAGATGATTTAGGATTTGGTGCCATATAATGGGGGTTCAAATCGATCCCTTTTGTTTTTAATGCTTCAAAATATATTTCCACCATTAATTTCATTCACCACTTTACAACTTTACATTTTTTAATCTAGATTATCAATCTCACACACACATATGGGTTTTATAAAATGCATATTTTATAAACATGCTGGAATTTATATTAAAATTTATATATCTGAAAGCTTATATATATATAGACTTACTATTTTATATTTAGTCTAAATATTGTTAGAAATTATATTATTGTTTTGTTTGGTGGATTAAAGCCATAGAAATAAATTTATCTAATTATGAAAATTTTAAATATATAAAATAGAATGATAAACAAAAATCACAAGCTAAATAATGTTTTAATACAATGTTATATATACTTGTAGAGGATGCATTAATATAATGTAAAATATATAAGTAAAATTTTGTCTAGGTACAAAGTTAAGATTATAAGATAAGAAATATAAAAAATAGATAAATCAAGAGGGAAAGAAATTTTATGACTAAAGATGTTAAAATACTCGATTAAGATGTGAAAGACATAAGAAAAAAAATAAGGTTTTAGATTTTATGATCAATATGTTCCTTTTTCACAAGAAAAGGTAACTTCTGCAATCCATGAATTTTGAAAAACTTTGGCCCTTTATAGAGCTTAACTGGATCATCATCTATTTCAAAATCTTAGATGCCTATTTGATTCATGTTCTTGGAAAATATTTATTAAATCTAATGATAACCTATTTATTTGTATTTATAAAATATTTCATGGCTATTTATTCTGAAATAATTGATCCTATTATGATTTAGAATTTTTTTTCATACTTAGTTTTGGGTGTTATTTGTACTTTGTAGAAAATCCTTATGCAAGCAATTCTTAGAGTTTCAATCCTGAAGTCCTAGCTAGCACTCTCCCAAAAGCCTTTTTTATAACGTTTAAGCATCCATTTGATGAATAACCACTTTGAAATTAAATTATAACTTTATTCATTATCTGGACCCAAAGGTGTCAAAGTTTTTATTTTCCAAGAGGATCAATCCAATAGATGAGCACCATATGTAATAATTACACCACAAGGCATCAAATCTATCAGATCATCTAGATCCCTTATTTAATTGGATAATGGCACATATACTAAGTACACTTATTTTTCAAATCCTTAAGAGGCTTGAACCAATGGGAGAGAACCATGTGCACTAAGTACACCTAGAGGTGTCATATATATCATATCCATGAGAGGACTATCCATTGGGAGAGCATCATTTGTACAAAGTACACCAAATGGTTTTAATTATTTTATATCCCCTAAAGGTTTAATATAATGGGAGAGTGGCATGTGTACTATGTACACCTAGATATGTCAGTGATGTTAGAGTCATGGGGGGCCAAACAAGTGGGAGAGATCCAAATGTAACAAGTACACCTTAAGGCATTAGTTCTATTAAATTCCTAGGAGGTCCAATCCAATGGGAGAACACCACATGTATAAAGTACACCTAGATGTGTCATAGCTATTAGATCCTAAGGAGGCTTGATCTAAGTAATAAAACTCCATTTTTAATTCCATAAACTCAACTACGAAATGGTCTCAAAACACTCTGAGATGAGTCAAAAAATTATACAAATTAGGCACCCTAATAAAATGATTAAACACAACATGTAACCAATACAATGAAGCATCTAATTAATATAGTGACATTTCTCAATATGGAGGGCCCCACCATACCCAGTCATCATAGTACATATATATCCTACCACTATCTATATGGCATTGTGGCTAGCCTTATGGACATCCATAGTGCCATCAATGATAAAACTAGGCATGTGACTACCACATTCCTAATAGTTATTATCTTATCTGAGACTAGATCATCGTATAACACTTGGAAGAGTCCCATCACCACTAACCAAGCTAAATTTGGAATATTTTTAAAAATAAAATCAGATCCAATTACATAAACCCCTAATTCAAACATGGGCCACTAACTAAGGGTTTATTTCACATGATGCAAGCCTTTGATGTCATTACTATGGGAGATCCTCATAGATCCCTATTAGTTGCCATTAATTTGAAGTTCACCATTTTATGTCCTCATGAAATTAAAAAATTTAATAATCTTATACCTCATTTTATTTCCAAAATGTAGATTATTCCCCTTTTAATTTTTTCATGCAAAAGAGAGTAAAATTTTTTAATGGTTACATAAATCTCAAATCCCAAACCAAAACAAGAATTTTGGGACACTATGTTCCTATAGGGTATCATGCACCTAAAAAAATTATATTGATATATTCAAAAAAATTGAAGACATTTGGAGTGTCATTATTGACAATAAGTTGGAGGAAGATGCCATTGAATTATGAATAATCTCATATCGATAAATGAATTTGAACTAAGTATGGTGACATCTAATCCAGAAGCTTTCCCAAGTAACAACCACTTCAAAAACTTGATTAGCACCTTTAAATGTATAAATGACATTGTGTACTCTCCAACCACAAGATTCAATATTGTAGACAACTATGGGTTATCTTCAATCAATACTATTATATATTAGAGTTTGATATCCCTTATTAAAAATAGGTCTCTGAAAACTAGATGGGAATCCATGATATCTATGAGGTTATTAAAGAGTGTTACAAATACTCTAATCATTGGGTGAACAAGGATGACCCTAACTCCTACACCATAAAAACCTTCCAAGAATAAGTGTGGACCATCATGATACTATAGAACTACCTATATGAGGTGATCAATATTGTCCATGTCAAGAAATATTGGGTGCCTATGCTCATTATCATCTTAGAGGGGAAGCATGTCCCAACCCTAGGGGCCATTATCACCTTCAAAAACTCATAACAAGTTAACAGAGTGAAAACTAGGTGAAACTTATACATGATGTCATACTTGATTAACACCACCTATACCACCTTAGATTTTTAAAGCAAAACATTCTCTACATGGGTTCCAATAGGATTTTTGGTGCATGTATTGTTTGATAATCTCTACATTTACCACTACAAAAACTATATTTTGGACATCTACAACCATTTCCACCCCCAATGTACTACACCATCAACATAAATTTGATGCATATGGTTTCAAATGAATTATAGGTCTTAATTATTCCCATAATTTCCTATTTTTACTACCATGACCATAATATGATCTAGGTGTAAGGAATCTAAGAGGATGCTCTTATGTTTTGCTTTATATTCTTAGATTTTCTCACTGAGAAGGAGATCACTTCATAAAAATCTAATGGTAGGTCTCTACTTAATTACAAGGTAGTGTTTTTACCTATCATTATTCATGGTTATTGATAACCATCAATAAAATAATTTTTTAATGTTTTAATTTGTGTCCCTCTATAGGTATTCATACAACCTATTTAAGGTTGAAAATAGATAATGAGACCTTTAGGTCATGGTGTAGCCCATGTGGATAAGTACCAGGCACAACTCAATACTATATAACACCATGAGATCCACTTATATTATGAGACCCACCTTAACCATACCGATGAATCAAAGGTTATTGTGAATATATATATATAACATGTGACAAAAGAGATCAAGCACATCCTATGGTTTAGGTATAAGAGAGACCAACATCCACACAATGAGATCCCTTACAATCTCTTGTTGAATTTTAGACAATGGTAAGGAAGATATCCTAGATAACATTATAAGGGGTCCTAATTGATATTAATCCATCAACCTTGACATCTATTTCAATTATGATAACTTCCCAAATAAGTTATCTCTAGGGTACTAATGCACTTCATTTTCAAACTATCTCAAGGTCATAGGAGAGAAAACTTCTAAACCATCTTATAACATCCTCAAATAGTTTGACCCCTAATTCTGGTATGTCTTAATATCCCCTTACAAATCATCCTTGTTTCCCACCCCAAGGGTGGCATATCCCTATTAAAACTCCTTTTGTAACATCCCTTGAAATTACCTAGGCTCCCCTTGATCTATTAACTTTGACTATATTTTATGTTCCTAATTTCCCCACTCACTCTAATTTTCATTAGATCCAATTTTGTACCACTTTAAATATGTCAGATTGGTAGTATATGTCATTCATTCCTAGGATAGGTTCAAAATTGGCATGGTCCCTGATAGTATCCCAAATCATGCTTCCCCTAGACTCATATTAACCCTTATAACCTTAATCCCTCCTAGTACAATAATTACCATAAAAACCTATGTGACTATGAGTTCCCTAGTATCCTTAGTTATCTTAGCTTTTGGTGCCTCAAGTAGTCTAGTAGTGACCACACAACCTCCAAAGGATCCATCTGAGACATCCCCTTATACTTCAGCAACACTTGAGGTGATCTCATTGTATAATTTTACCAATAAACATAGATTAATTAAATATTATCCATGAATTCAACTTCCAGTTGCACCTATAGTGAAATCATATGCCTCTCTTTCCCTTACACCAAGATACATAGGACATGGATTTAACTTGATAGTTTTTTCTTTTAGATTGAATACATAACTCCCAAGTGGAATTTGCCCATAAATCTTCATGAGCAAAGACTGATTAAGATAAAATTATTCCCTTGGGATTATAATTGGTAGCAACTATCTTTTCAACTATTCCTACCCCTCTATCATCTATTCCATTTTATCCCTCACCTTCATTCTTGCCTCTTCTATCCATGCCTCCAACATCCACTTTAGTGGCTACCATGCCTATTGCATCATATTTCACTACCTTTGAAATAATGGAAGGACAAATATGGATGAGACTAATTGAATCTTTATGTGCATAAATACTAGAAATAGTCTACTAAGGTGACCCTAATATTGAACTATAATTCAATCGGACCTCAATTAGGATGAAGATTATGCTCATTTAGAACTTCATGTAGGATAAGGACCAAGTTGTTTAGATGAAGGAACTTGGAATATTCTCTCTTTAAAATAACAAGAATACTATAGTGGAGGATAAGATTGCATAAATCTTAAAATCTATAATCAAGGCCACTAATCAGCTCACCCAAAATTTGATGGTGGACCTTAGGGTGTAAGTTAGGACCATAGAGTCCCAAGCAATTGGCGCATTTTGTATTGGTTTATCTATTAAATTATAAGTTTACCTTACCCATTTATTTATATCCCTTGAAGAGGTTACTAGATCTATTTAAAATATTAATGTGTTCCTTCGAAGAGCACAAAAATATTTAGAAAAAATTAGCAATATCGACAACAAATACAATAATATGTTGATGATTATCAATAAGGGGATGTTATTAGAGCTCATATTCATGCCTCTCATAACCCTAATTATATATCAAACGTTAATAGTAAGCATGATGACCATATTAAAGGATTGGTTCATGTATATCTAGGACACCATCTAGCCCTTTTATTAAATTTTAGCTTACTACAATTAATTCATCATCATAATGATCTTTAACCTAGATGACAACTTGCGTAGTCTTTACAAATTTAGGGTCCACCTAGATAAATTCAATTCAATAAAGAATACAAAGGTTTAAAATGCCAATAGAGGTAGATATAGGGCCATAATATATCTTAAAATATATTTAAATAAAAGCATCAACAATATCAATGACATAAAGGTTTCCTTATAATTCCCTCTCAAGGTACATGATACATAACTAACTGAAGAAGAATTGATTTCCAGGAGCCACACGCCAATCTAACAAAACTTGATTTGCATACCAAGATTGTGGCATAGGTGTAAGAAAATCATCAATATTCCCTAAATTAATTGGGAAGTATTTCCTTAGCATGTTCAAGTTGATCCTGCATGTGGTCCTAATGTAGGGATGGTTTGTCTCAAATCTATGTCCCTTATCCTCTCTTATTTATCTATTATTTAGCGCAAATGTAATATTTATTTTAAATATTTTGATACATTATATATAATAGTGGTAATCCATGATATTTATAGTTATAACCCTTCTTTTCTTTGTATATGTTTTTCAGGTGGTGTTTTAGGTTGACCATTTTGTAGTAGAACTCGAGGATGTTAATACATGTAATGTTTTTTCACTATGTTCTATCTTATGAATGTCTTCCAATTTTATATGGTAAATAAAATGATAAAAATTTTAAAATATTTAATATGTGTCTTTTTAAAATATATGTAATAATTAAGACAACATGCATATTATTCGATTTAATTTCTTTGTGCTTTATATTTTACTAAAACCATTATGAGCCCATGTGTGATTGACAATAGACTTGTATGTGCTTAGTTTTGTAAAGAAACATTTTAATAAATCACTTTTTATTCCCATTTGACTCACTTCCCTATGTGTTTGAACTTTGATCTCATGTGAAATTTTACATCGTGTGGTAAAACTATAGTCAGGCACATGTTTGGTCTTAAGCATTAATGTTCTTTTACTTTTTGAGAAACCTTTCTTTTATTCCTTACTCTTCCCCTCCTTTCTATTTTTATTTGGTATCACTAACCTACATATATTTTTATAAATTATAGAGTTAGTTGTAAAAGTAAAAAACTCATTGAACTGGATTGAATGGTATAAAGAGTTTTGTGTGTTTGTGAAAATAAGTATTGAGGCCTCGGTTGTAGCAATTCATATATTGGAGATCTATTTCAATCAATATATCTCATGTATTCCAATACCTACACATCATTCCATATATTATCATTGTAACAATTCTAAAATTAAATTCACTTAGTTTCTTCCAAGTGCACTTAGTGTACCTAATTTAATAATTACATTTAGAGCTCCAAACTAGAAGGAAAACAAAACATAACATTATATGGATGGAACCCAAAAACTCTAAAAATACTTAGAATATTAAATTACCTAATAAAACATGGACTCTCATGTGTGTATCACTAGATCTAGATCTAGCCTTGATCAGTTGTTAATCTCCCCACTGTAGTTTCATAAAAGGACTAGGTCTGGTAGAGAAAGACTATGACCTCAAGTTACCATGTCTATTTCATCTACCTAGACCATTAAAAACATACCCATACCTATGGATACATCCATGTCTAGGTTATTTGGGTCTACTATCAATGTTCTTAGAGATACTTATGGCCTACGTAAAAACCTAGATCAGTACCTCCCATGATTCACACTCAATGGAGGGTGTACTATCCAAGAAAAATTAACTTTATATAATACATCCACCAATATCCTTAATGTATAACATGAATATGTGTACTCTATACTCTTTTAATCTGATTTTATGGATGATACCTATGATTAATAATTGAAACTACGTGATAAATCCATCATAAGATGGAAATAGTTTATTAATAACTTCTTGTCTTAGTTTAAACAAGTCATTGATCCCAATATCCTACAACAATTATTTTATATAAAATAAGAGAGATCTCAATGACTCCATTAAGACATTTAATGCAAGGTTTTATAAGATATATAAAATGGTTACTTCTTTCTATAGACTAGATGCCTTACTAGGTCTACAAATATAAAATAATGCCCTTGATCCTTGGACTACAATTATCTTACATAGATATCCCCTTATTGTTTAATTATGTAAATACACATATAAATCCTCAATTCCAAATGACAAGGGATATCCTAAGTATAAATCCAAATTTGAATGCCTTGAATCATGTCTTCAACACTAATGAAAATATGTCAATGACACATCTTGTGCCACTGAATAAATATATTTAATTAAGGCATGTTAACCTAATAAAAATTAAGGTTTCATTATCCAATTCAATGGTAAATTGGTTCCTTAATATTCTATCCAATAATTAATCGTTATAGCAAATAATGTCCAAATTATACCCCAATAGTCTACTAAAAATGAGTTAGATGGTATATAATTTATGGTGTAGAAGCTTAGTAATGAATAATTAGGCCTCCAAAGATATGTTGGAAATACATATGGTGAAAATTCCAATCAAAACTTCACCTATTATAGATAAAATAAAACCTATACTTTTTCCAATAACCTACTATATCCCTTTCCTAATAGTTTCCAGAGATCAATATCTATAAGTTGGCACTACGAAACTATTTAACCGTAAATTAGATATGTGAGTATTGTAATTTGGTGGTATAATAGGGTTAATAATATATAAATTTCAATGCACAAGGGTTAAATTTAGATCTAGAGTAGGCCAAGTGAGTGTTAATCTCATATATAAGCATACACTAAATTTATTATGTTGGGTATAGGATAAATATAGAAAGGACAACTAAGTTATGTATGGAAATGACAAAGAAGTAATATTTTAGTTTGTTATGATGATAACTCAGTGTTGAATATATAGTAGGCATAAATTATGTTGGAAGGAGACTTTGAGACAATCATCACATTATGTATTTAACACTTTGGGTGGTTTGGATACCAACATCAGCCTGGGATAGTTACATTGATGCTACTATCTAGGTTTGATGCAAATTTCTTATATGAAAAATATATTAGAAAAGGATGTAACCACCTAAATTATTATAGATTTGGCTTTGCCTTCACTATAGTGAATTCATATGTAGGGCATTAATTTTCACTCCTCATGGATTTTTAAATCCCTAGTTCTTCATATTCATCATGTCCTTGGGGAAAAATGGGTTAGTGGGCACATGGTGTCAAGCTGACCCAAAATACTGCATTGTTAATGGGAAATAACTACATATACAATACTTCATAATAGGGCCTTAGACTCATTTCATTCTTCCCTATGTGTTGGCTTGTGTATGAATCATGCAATATGTGGAAATCAAGTGCAATAGTGACCTAACATGTAACTTTCCAAATCAAGCTCTTGGGATGTTCTTTTAGTACATTATACCTATCATGTGTTGTACCTATGAATTTTATGGAAAGAGGGATTATTTATTTAATTTAATGGTTGATATATTGATTTTTATAAGTTACCTTGGTCTCTTTGGCATTTTAGCATGTTAGGAGTGAATGAAGGTTGTTATTAAATCTATTTAAATCCATCTAGAATAATAACTCAAATTAAATAACTTAGGTCAACCATTATGATATGTTTCATTTACTAATTATATTAATATAGGGCATTATATACTTGCATTAGGTTATAACTCTAAATTCAATGCTAGCATAGTTCTTAATTATTAGTGTCTAGGTAGCAAGAAATTAGGTAGAAGTTTAGAACTTGTAGGAGTGGAGGATAAGTACATTTTAAGAATTCTAAACAAGATAGAAGGCCTAAGTCATCAACATAAGACTGATCATACTAAGACATATAGGCTAAGGAGAATAAGATATAATAGATTCAATAATTGTGGAAATGAGAAAGGTCTATAACTTAGAGGAATATAAAAGGTTTGAGTTCTCAAAATTTGGTAATGTAATATCTAATTTAAAGGAAATGAATGCATACATAGGTGTGTATAACACATGTTATTTTTACATGAGCTTGAATTAAGTGCTTTGATGGTGAATAAATTCAAAATAAGAATATGTTATAGTATATAATAGATACATATAATCTAATATGGAAATTACATAAAATATATTTAAATTGAAAGATCAACATTTAGGAGTACACTTGTGTGTTGATGTAACTAACTTGACTATTGCTATGTTTTTTTCAAAAACATGTATCATTGTAAGGATTTAAACTAAGACTAGGAAAAATATAGATAAATATTGAAATTTCATGCATCCAATGAGACAGGGAGAGGTTGGAAGGAACATGCCTCCAACATTGGAGCAAAAGTGAGTTACCACCTGACAGTTGAGATTAGATCAACCATGCAACCCAACGATACTTATAGCCTAGTGAGGTTGAATGATACAATCAAGTGAAACATAAAAAATTGGAAATATTGAGTGATTTGATCACCTCAACCATACCAAAAGGTGAATAAACTAATGTAGTATATTAGATTAATAAATTTAATAAAGGTCTATAGGGCATTAATACAAAAATATCTATGATGTGGTAATAGTACATAAAAAAAATTGAATATGAAACTAATTTGTATTTCTCAATATTATGAACAAATTTCATATAATATGGATCTTAGATATGTCTCATGATAAAACTATGTATAAAAATAGTACCAATGTATAGAATTCTTCCACAACTATGAATATAAATTATACAAATCTTATTTTGGCCGATTTGTAAAACTTTGTAAGTGTGGAGAACATGGTTCCAAATCATGCCTCCACTATGTATATACAGATATTAAAACTATTATATGTGCTGATGTGGATAACATGTTTCTGAAACATTCACTTGTTGTGTGTGTGTGTGTGTGTGTGTGTGTGTGTGTGTGTGTGTGTGTGTGTGTGTGTGTGTGTGTGTGTGTGTGTGTGTGTGTGTGTGTGTGTGTGTGTTTTAAATAATTAATATATTTGGAGAACATGCTTCCAAGGAATGCCCCCACTAAATCTAAGAATTATGAATATGTGGAATCCATGTCCATATGAAATGGTACCACTAGATCTAAAAATTGTGAATGTGTGTAATCCATGCCCATATGACATTACCCTAATGAATATGATAATTTATATAAGTACGACATATTTAATGAGTGTGGAGAACATAATTACAAAACATTCCCCCACTAAATCTAGAAACTATTCCATGTGTGGAGAACATGCCTCTATGACATGCTCCAACTAATATGCCCCACATCAAGGTGATGGAAATATAAGACCTAGTAGTTACCTCACCTTAAAAGGATAATAAAAGTATATAATATGTGAGTGTACCCATGTTTCATAAATAAGGAACATGTCTAGATAGATATAACATTAAATTTCATAAAACCAATATGATCACATGAAGACCTACAATGCATGATAAGGATCATGGAAACATAGAGATATTAACAATCTAATCTCAACAATAAAAAAAACAAAAAAATATATAACTTCAAAACAATTAGAAAGGCAGTGGTCCAAGGAGACCACAAACAAGGGGCATGTTCAAATAGTACACAATTGAAGGGATATTACTTAGTCAAATTTCTATAAAATTAATAATGCCATAATCAAATTATATACATTAAATAATGACATATTTAAATGTAAAATCAAGAATACATAGGCACAAGGTCCAAAATCAAAGGATCATATTCAAATTCTCAAACAAGGCATTTAACATCAAGGAAGTACACTCAAGGAAGTGTATAAAATAAATCATAAGTAACCTACATAAACATTCCATAGTAGCCCATAGATCTAGTGTGTTAGGAAATAAATTTCAATTGTAGATCATATTAAGTACCCTATGTAATATATAATCATGGATAATTGCATGTGTAAGTATATATGTAAGCTTAAACATTATAATTTATAGTTATCATTGAACCATTTAACCTGTGTATATCAAGATCAATGAAGTAGATGCCCCCAATGTTTTCATCACATGAGTAGAGGGAAGGACCAACATTTGAAATAAGAATAGATAATTTATTTATTTATTCATGTATCACACTCAAGTATTAGTATGACACACATGTTTTTATGTAGGAGTAACTAAGTATGTCATCCATCAACGTGGAAATAACACATAGATTCCAAGGAGCTAATAAAACATGTAGGTGCAGAAAATGATTTTGGATTTTTCAATAATTTTTTGGTATTTTTGGAATGTTTTAAAATTAAATACTATCTTATGATTCCATCAAATTAATGGTCATATATATCTCCCAACTGTGAGCGTAGTGTAATAATCTTGTGACGCCATCGAGGAATAAGTATTTGTTCAATATCTGTCACAATACTATTTGTGATGCTTTACATATGTAAAATAGGACTTCTGGTCATGAAGTAGTAATAGGATTAATAGGATTAGGTGTTATTGGAAACCATAGTTGATTAATTAATGGTTTATTTGGAATAGTAATAAGAACATGTTTAGGTGATCTGGATATCTAAACATGGTGCATAATATATGGGAGTTTTGTGGAATAGACCATATGTATTTCATAAAATGATATATCAAATAATGTTTTCTTGTTATATTGGATTGCTTATTCTTTACCCTTTTATGGGCAATGATCCTTATTAGGCTTGCTAATTAATTTCCTAGGTATAAGTTGTTGTTGTTAAAGAGGATGCTCATTGGAATTCTAGAAACCAAAACACCTGACTGTCATTAATGTATTTAACACACCGATGTACTGAATAAGGTAACTCTCAAATTTTATATATCCAAGGTATTCACAATAACATATAAAATATACTTTTGTAATTTATGAATGAAAAGGTAGTAACTACATTTGTAGGAATGACCTATAAAGATTGATCAATCTTGCCAAGAACCTTCTTGGAGGTCACATCAAATTATCCATGTGATCTAGTATATTTATGTAAATAAATATTAGTATAAACCAAGGTTTTATGTAATTTCATGGTGAAAATTTTATCACTTGTACCATTATCAATCATAACACTATGTATAGGGTGTTTATCAAGGTATGCTCAAATGAATAAACAATGAAGATCAAAGTCATGAACCTTAACTGCAATGTCATCAAAATTAATAGATGGTCTTTAAATCATAAGAGGTATATTTTATTTCTAATTAACAATAATCCCATCTAGTGGGTGCCTATAATTTGATAGAGAATGTTCATTATATTCCATTTTCAATTCTATTTCCTTTATAGAATGATCTTGAAAATGATCGGTAAATATTTTTTGTTTGTGGTGATCACTAAGTTATGAGTCTAATTCCTTTATAGGATCCTCAAATGTAAACTTTTGGTCATCAATAAGATCTTTGATCTTGTGTTTCAAGTAAAGAATATTCTTTTAGAATGCGTTTATTTATGATGATAATCACAATGATAATTCGCATCATATCCTTTGGTTATATGTAAACTAACATCAACCTCTATAAAATGAGGGAGATATATAAGATGACACTCTGGTAATAAATTAGTAATAAATTTGGGGAATTAGGTAAATGTGTAAATTATCTCCTTGGTGCATTGAACAAGATAAGTCAATTTAGCTATTATGAAACTATGTTAATTATGATGGTTATTTCCTTTCTAAGTTCAAGAGTTTATACATTATAACTTCATTTGATTGAAAATTTGTTAGTATATGTAGATATATCTGGTGTGTTTTCTACATACTCGAGCTTATTCAATGACATAATCTTCATTTCATAGTCCCATAAAACATGGGATAAGTCATTAAATGTTTTATAATTCTTAAAAATAATGGAATCATGTAAAAAAACAAGCAAATTTTGCTTGAATATGCCTTGTAACTCCTTATCTTCCATAATATTAGTAATTTTGGCAATCATTGTCTTATATCTCAAGAGATATTCATTGATAGGTTCCTTAGTTCTTTGTTTTATTTTCACAATTTGAGCATAGGAAACCTTTTTGAAAACATTAATGGAAAAGTGTGATAAAAAATGGTTTGTAAGAGGTTTTAATGTTTTCATATATTGGAGAGGTAAATCATAGAACCATATAAATGCATAATCTTTGAGGATTCTTGGAAATAATTTGGTCAAAATCTTATCATTGGAGGCATAGTTAAGGCATGCTGCATAAAATGGTGGAAGATATTATTTAGGATCAACCTTGCTATCATAAAATGTGAAATTAGGTGAAACAAATCCACTTATAAAAGGGTGTAATGATATAATAAGTGAAAGAGGGTTACGAAACACATTTTGTGAATCTATAGCATGAGTGGATTTTAAGGACTTTTGTTCAATGTTTGTAACCTTGTCCTTAAGTTCTTTATAACATGAAGGTCTGTTTAAATGATAGACACAATGTAATTTATATTATCAATTTGAGTAGTCACTAAATGGGATGTAAATATGTTTTGAGTAATAATAAACATTGAAACAATTATTTATGTTGAAACAATGTGTAATTTCATGATAGATGTAACAATAGTAGTATCAATAAAGAAGGGATTCAACACATAACTTGTGCCCCTAGTAGATGCATTATGTTGTCATTTGTTCAAATGGAGGGATGTTTCCACTATAGTTTTGTAACTTTTATCTTCAATAATATTCTATAATATATAATTAATATATTCAAGGTTTTTTTGAATATGCTCATGAAATAATGCAGTTTATTGCACTTGATCATGGTCTATTTTTTCATTTTCATTTGTTTCATGGTTTTAATTATTAAAATCATATTCTATGATAACCATATCAATATGTTTTTCATTGTCAACATGGGTATCATCATGATCCAAAGTATGATATCCATCATTGGTTTGAGTCATCTTAGATGTTGTGAGGGGAATCCTAATGATTTCAATAGGCACACCTCCCAATCTAGGAATATGCACAGCTTTCATACAAAATAGTTGTAAGAAATGAAAATGTACAACAATATTAAACCTTAGCTGATTTAAAACCCTATGAATAAAAAATTACATTCAAACAAATGGGTTTCATCAAATGTTTAATCATAAATTGGATATGGAAGTATCATAACTTGGTGGTATAATAGGGTTAAGAATATAGAAATGATAATGTACAAGGGTGATAATTATATCTACAAGAGGGTGATTGAGTTCTAAACTTTGATATAAACATACACTAAATTATTATGTTGAGTATATGCTAAATATATAAACTATAATTATCTTATGTATAGAAATGACAAAGAAGTAATATAACTATTTGGTTCTAATTATAACATGGTGTTGGATTTAGAATAGGTAGAAAGTAGAATAGAAAGAGACTTTAGGATAGTCAATAGATTTTTCATCTAACACATATGTAACTCTAGACACTAACATCAACCTAGGATAATTTCATCATTGCTATTGTATATGTTTGAAGTGTCTTGTATAGAATACCTGTTATAAGAGGATGTAACCACTTGGATTATTTTGGGGTTTGTTTTTCCTTATCTCTATTGTACTCATATCTATATCATGGATTATTTCTCTTCATAAATTTTTAAAACCATTGTTATTCATCTTCATATTGACCTTAGGGCAATGGGTTAGTGGGAACATGGTTTCAAGCTAACCCTAAAGACCCCAATATCAATGGGTATTGTCTACATATCCAATGCTCTAGAAGAGGGTGTTAGACTCATATAGTTATCCCCTATGTGTTATTTTGTGTGTGAATCATGCATTATGTGAAAGACAAGTATAAAAATGACCTAGCTTGTAACTTAGAAAATCAAGCTCTTAGAATGATCCTTTATTACTTCAAACCTATAGATGTGCTATATCTATGACTAATATAGAAATAGGTAACTTTGTTTAAGTTAATTATTGATAGAGTGATTTTGATATGTTAACTTGGTCTCTTTGGTTTTTTCATAGGTGAGGAATGAATGAGGTCTGATATTACATTTATATCAATTCCTTTGTAGTAATAACTCACATTAAGTCACTTACACCAACCATTATAATATGTTTCATTTGTAAATTTGATGAGTTTAAGGAACTAGACAATTATGTTGGTTTAGGACACTAAAATCAATGCTACCATTTATCCTATATTTTTGTGTTTATGGAGTTGGAAAGTATGTACAAGATCATAACTTTTAAGAGTGGAAGATAAGTACATTCTAACTAGTCTTGGAAAAATAGAAGGCCTAGGTCATCAATATAGACTAATCACACTAAGAGATATAGGACAAGGGACACAAGATATAACATATTTGATACTTGTGGAAGTAGGAAAGGTCTATAATTAAGAGGAACAACTAAGGTTTTATTTTTCAAATTTTACAAGACCAAAGTGTTATACAAGCCATAAATACCATCTACATAAACTAGTGTTGTGTGCATAACATAACCCAAATCATTGAGAAAAGAGATTTCCTCTTAACTTCTTTGATAGACAATCCAACATAGACCAAGCCTAAAAATCCTCACATTAATGTGCTAATAAGGTTTATGTCTTTCTTTTCTTCTTCATGGTCAAACTATTTGTAAATAACTTACATAATTATTTAGTTAGGTCGAGAGACCCAACTAATGTCATGCTTTCCATAATTTTTCATAGGTTATGGCTAAAATATTTTAAATTACATCAAATAGTTGTCTAAATAGAGAAATCTAAGGTCAAGGTGCTAGGTGAGATATTGAATGTGCACATGTAGTTGGAATCTAAATCTATAATCCAATAGTTCATGGACATTTGAGTGGTATAGACATTGGAATCTTATGGGATATTTCTTAGTACAGATTGATCTAAAATATTAAATGGGTACATGGCCACAAACGTATCACATATATATCCTAGAGAGGCATGCACAATCATATTCATGTTGAAAAATAGCCTAGGATAGAATGTATGATTAAGAACTATAATATTATTAATGTGAATATAAACATAGTATCTTATAACATTGATATTTAAAACCTATCTATAAAATAATGGTCCTTGTACTTTTATGGGGATCATTCAAAACAAGGCTCTTGATTTATTTATTTTTTTGTTTGAATCATAAATTAAATGACATTTTTCCACATATAGGTTACATTTCCCTTACATAAATAACAATGGATAATATGAAGCCTTGATCATAGGTTTATATCTATCTCCCTAATGGAAATTGTGATACCAATTTGTATTGACTAGCAATCACTCACTATAAACCTAGGATCAACTAACCAACCTATAGATTTCCACATTGGTCCTAACTATTCCCTAATGAATATAAAACAACTCAAGATATTTATCAGGTGATATAAAGATGACATCTCCGTGACATACAAATACCTCAAGGTTTTTAATACTAGTGTTATAACACATGGCATATGTATCAATTAATGAAAAAACCATTCAGTTAGAGACAATGACCTATGAACCCAATCATATATCCCCTAATTCATAAATAGTTTCACAAGTTGCTCTAAGTTGGGATTATTTTCCCATTTTTCCATTCTATATGGATGGCCAAATTAGTACATGTTTACAAAAAGAGTGGGGAAATAAGATCATGTGTCAATTTTAGGAACCTAAATCTTAACTATAATAAATACAACTATCCTTTATTCTCTTTATATGAATTCATGAGTATGGTGAGTGGGTCTCAGATGATGTCCTTCCTATATGAAATCTCAAGGTATAATGAAGGCTTGGTATACCTAAAAAATAGATTCAATACTTCCTTCACTATAAAATGGAGTATCTTTACTTAAAAGAGGATTCCATTCAACATCATAAATGTTTGGGGCACATTATAGATAGCCATAGACTTCACCTTCAAATTATTAATTGGTAAGTTTATAATAATATATAAGGATGATCTAACTATGCTCTCAAATCATAATTATGGTCATGTTCACCACATGAAAAAAATATTTTAAAGGTGTAGAAGGTATGGCATCTCTGTTAACCCAAATAAAATCATCTTTTCACATAATATAAGGAAAGCTCATGGTTATATCATCACCAAATAAGGTATCTATATATATCTGAATGTGTTAATTTAACTTCTAAAATACATCTTCCTAAAAAAAAGGATTGAAGTCATTATTTATCAAAATTAGATTTTTATGTAGGTTTATATCTAGTGTTGTTGAGATTTTAAATATTTTAAATTATATGATAAATATGAGGATAAATTGTAGTGTACCCCTCCAACCAAACATGCCTTCCAAGACATTAAAATGATATCATGCAAGTGTAAACTTTGACCAGCCCAGACTATGAGAAAGTCTTCCACTTTTATTCATTCACCTTTGAACATATCATAGTTGTTGTATTCACTCAAATACTTGATGAAGAAGAACATCCCATTTACTACATGAGAATGGATTTCAAATAATCCAAATTGAATTAATCTACCTTAGACAACAAGCTTATAATTTGGTAAAATTGGCAAGAAGTTTCAAAACTATATTCTCAGGAAAAACATGCGTGTAATTATCCAAACAATAAAGATCATGTTGGGAAATAATTAATTGGGAGATTGTAGAGTTCATTGCATGGCTAAGCTACCACAATATGATTTATAGATCAACCCTGATAGGATGGTGAGATGGTATTGCCTCACTCAAGTGATCACTTGAAGTGACTTGATAATTATTTTGTGTAGTTGGATTAATCATAAATGGTTAATTGGGATTGTATGACCTAATTTTACATTATCTTATCTATAGGAAACCTCATTTGGGATTTAAAAAAGGACACAAATAAGCATTAAAGCTAAAAAAGATCATTATATGTTGAAGGTAAGACTAGTATAAAAAAATAACTATGAGAGCATATACCTCAAGTGTCTATCCAAATAGGATGCAAAAGAGGTTATGACCAAATTTGATGAAAAATAGGTGATGGCCACCCATCAAATAGAAAATTAACTCAAAATTATTCAAGCTAGGTATTATTGTCCCACTATCTTGAAGTATGTAGGCATACGTGTTTTCACCTACCATGATGCTAGACCTTTTCCAAGAATGAAGTCCATGCAATGATGCCCCTTTGATCCATAATATAATATATTCCTTTCATTTAGTGGTTACTTGATTTCATAGGGGTCATCAACCTAATCTCATTGGATGACCAGAAATTTATAACAATGAGAAATAATTAATGCATAATTTGGATGGAGGTAATAGACACTACGAATAAAAAACCAAATAAGTGATCTAGTTCACTGAAGAGAATGTAACTGTACAGTTTGGTATGATAATATCATTGGTTCACGATAATGGTCCTGTATTACAATCAGTGAAACTCATTAAATGGGCTTATGAGAATGATGTCACCCTAAAGTTATCATATAAATACTATGTGAAGGTAAATGGGTTGGTTAATTCAACTAACAAAAAACTGTTGGATGTAATTAATAATTCTGTTGAGAAGCAACATATATATTGACATTTGTTTCACATGTATGCACTTTGGGCTGATCACACTATATAAAAATGGGCCCTCAATATTTTACATTTCTTACTAGTGTATGGCCTATATCCAAAATTCATGGTAACCCTCAAATTGACCAAGTAAAAAATTCATACAATAATACATGGAGGATGATGTGAAAGTGGATTCAAGACTAGTGGATAGTTTTCATATGGAAGATGCATGAGAAGACTCCCTACAAAGTTTTAATAGATATCAAAGACAATGTTAAGAGGGGGTTTGATAAGAAGGTGAAAATAAGATCCTTTAAAATATTAGATCTAGTCTTGTTAGGGGATAAGGCTCATGAAAATAAGTGCCTACACTCCAAGATATATCCAATTTGGATATGTCTTTATCATATTAATAAGTTATTGATGAAGAACACTTTTAGGTTAAAGGAACTATAAAGGAGGGATATCTCTCTAAAAATTAAGGGATATTTATTTAAGAAATAATTTTCAACTACACCATCAAAAAAATTCTAATAATATCCTTCATATAAATTTGAACTGACACTGCAAACATACTTTAGAAGTACAATTGTTTCCTTATGTTGTGTGTTTTATGTTTTATTTTCCCTAATTTGATTTTTTTCTGCTTTTTCTCCTTTTTATTTCTATATTTTGTCCCTATATTAGTTTTTCATCAAACCTAATTCATATGACACAAGTCCTAGGATAAAAATATTAGGAAGATAGTGTTGATCATTAACACCTATTCATGATTTGTTCCCATCAAAAGCTATAAATACATTGGAAACACAGACTAGGAAATAGAAAATAGAAAGTGGACTATCATTATTGAAAAATATGATGGACATGGAACTCCTTTTGGATTTCTTATTAATAAATAATCTCTTGATTTAAAACTAAGTAGGTGAATTGAGAATGATTTTTTCTAACAAGAGATCATTAAAATAGTTAAAGAACATAAAAAGGTCACCATAAATTAACTACATAAATTAAAGGGTCCCCTTAATGGGAATAAATTAGTGAATCAACTATTCTCCTTGGATGCACTAGTTTATAACACTCATGGATCAAAAATAAAGACATCAAAACTAAAATAACCCTAAAATCTCATGAAAAACTTGAAGTTGTTTTCTACGAAAGGGTTATTTGGGAAACTTACATCATAAGATCTACATCATGTTTGATAATGGATAAATGCCTAGAGTGGAACCAAGGGTATCTCTAACATGGCTATAGACACTTGACTAGTATTAAAGCAATGCCAGATATCTCTTCCTCAAATAATTTGTTTAAAATAATAACCTTTTAGGAGTTATGAATACCTAAGTCGCACATGGTCTTGATCAAGTAATTTAAAATGAGATGGAAAAAAATAATCACTATTCACATAATCTGACCTCTTGAAGGAATTATAACCTAATGTGTTATGTGTTGAATCAGACTTAAGTGATTCTTTCTCCTCTTTTTATGTTGAAAGAAGTCTCTAATTTCCATTCTAGTTATTCAATAATTGAGGTCTACAGTCTAGGATCTAAATGTTGAGCAATATTTTACCCACATAGTCTCCATTTGTTGTGACCAACACATCCATTTTTTAATAAGAAAATGGGACCTATGTAGAATGTAATTTTTTTTAAATTATAGGCCCTCTATCAAACCTAGTTGGATCCTCATCTATTTAAAAATATCAAATGCATGTCTGATTCTTAATATTTGAAAAGATTTATTGAAATTCATGATAAATTGTTAATTTTCATTTTTTAAAAATCACATTTGTTTTTGCTAAAAGGATTGGATGCATTATGTTTTATAATTATTTTTCATATGTTTTTTTTTGGTTCCTAATTAGTCCTTGAAAAAAAATCATTACACAAGAAATTCATAAAGTCTCAGTTACATAGTCCTAGATAAAAATATCCTAAAATCATTTTTGTTGTCATATATAAATCCCTTCAATGATAAATCACATTGAAATTAAAAATAACCTTTTATTCATTCGCATGTCATAGAGGTGTCAGAGTTGTTACATCCTCAGGAGGTTCGTTCTAATGGGAGAGTTTTACATGTACCAAGTACATCTAGATATGTAAAAGCTATCACAAACTTGGTTGTCATGATCTAATTGAGAGTGCCACTTTCACCAATTACACATAGAGATGTGAGAGCTATTAAATCCCCAGGAGGCCCAATCTAAAGGGATAACACCATATGTACCAAGTACACCTAAAGGTGTTAGAGCTATCAGAACCCCATGATGCATGATCTATGTAAGAATGAACCATGTGTAATTATGTACATATAATTAATAAATTCTCCTATAACACTCCATAATGATTCAAAAAATAGTATAGACTAAGAGACCTGATCTAATGTTGAAACATTGAATGTAATCGGTACACTCAAGTGGCTAATTCACATAGTTAAATATATAAATATGGAGGGACCTATTGTGCCTAGTTTTTAGTGTATGTATCAAACATAAAATCATATAAATGACACATGGCTAAAATTGTGAACATCCATAGTGACACAAGGGATAAATTAGGTGTGTGCCTACCATGATCTTAAAATTTATGGGCTTAGCTGAGGCTAGATCATGATATTACACTTGCAAGAGTACCATCACTGCCACCCAAGCTAAAATTGTGTTCTTTTTCAATATAAAATAAGATCCAATTATAAAAATAACTATTTTGATGTTAGGACATCAAATCAGAATTTAATTTGTATGATACAAACTTGTGACTCCATTATTATGAGATATCATCATAGATCCCTATAAGGCCCCATCAAATTTGATTTCATCATTGTTTGTCCTTGTGAAATTAAAATTATTCAAATTATTTTAACTTGATTTATTTTCCTCTACTAAGTATTTTATGAATAAGATATAGAAAAATTAGAAATGGTTTCCTCAATCTCAAATCCTAAGCCAAATAAATAATTTAGAGAAACCACATTCCTGTTGGGGATCACACACTTCAAAAATTATAAAAATATATTCAAAACTACTGAAGACTTTTAGAGCCCCAACAGTTATGATGAGCCATAAGAGGATGAAATATAAGTCAAAAATGATCTCATATCCATAACGTACTAAATATTACATAGAATGACATCAAATCAAAAAGTATTCCAATACAACAACTTTAGAAACTTGTTGTGCACCTACAAGTGGAGAAAGGATTTTATGTACTCCCTAACCATGGGATTCAAGATTAAAAATATATATGGGGATAAATTTGATTAGTAATATAATATATTGTAGTTTGAAACCCCCTTATGATAAATAATTCACCACTAATTGTGTGGGTATCCATAATATGTATGAGATCCTTATGAACTAGGCTAAAGAATCTAATTGTTGGGTGAATAAAGCTAAAAATGACTCCTACACCATTAAAACCTTCCAATAAGGAGTAAAAACCAAAATTATGTCACTCAAATACCTATATAGGGTGATTTATATTATCCATTTTAATAAATATTGGGTCCCTTTATTCAGTATCATCTTAGAAGTGGAGCACATCCTAGCCTTAGATAAAATTATCACCATAAACATCTCACAATAGGTCAATACAATGTGGGTTACGGGAACATCTAAATTATCTTATACTTGGTCAATGCCACATGCACCACCCTAAATTTATTAGGGTTGATGTTGATGATGCCAAATATACACTAGCATTTTTGTGGTGGGGAGACTAGATAGGGGCCAGATAAGGGAGGATAATAAAAAAATGGTAGGAGGGGAGGATGAAGAGATGGTAAATGCTAAAGAGAGAGGAAGGGATGAGGGTCCTATAGAGAAGGTGGATGTACATGGGATCACTATAGAGAGGGTTGTATTGAGGGTGTAGTGTGTCACTTTATAAGGGTAGTTAACCACATTACAATCCAATCACGATGATGTATAGGCTATCTATGATTAGGAGACATGAGATCGGGACATGTATAGGGGTTAGATGGATAGACTCTATGGATTAGGAATATTTAATAGTGTGATAGCATCAAGGCCAAGTGAATGAGGAGAAAAGGTATGGGGATGGGACCACCAAGGATGGGGAGTGTGGATAAATATTAGGATTTTTTATTAGAGATACAATATTATGAGTAAACTGTGGGAGAGAATCTTATTGAGGTGCCATGATACATGACCTATAGTTCTAATCAAGGTAGATATTCATGACGGACACTGACCATGTCAGTTAGTATGGGGGTTTTCATATGGATTAGGGATGGTGTGGATAGGGGAGGGGATGGGGGAGCAGATGGAGGAGGTGGAGGTGTGAGCATTGATATGAACCTTCTACATTTTACTATGGTTTTTTTATTGTTGCAGTGATTAGATGACTATATTGTATATGTGATCTTGTATTTATGATATTATGATGATGTAGACATTTTATTTGCATATGTATATATTGATTCATAAGTATTGATGGTTATTATGAGAATGTGTTACTTTGTTATATGGGTATTTTATTTTATTAGATTATGTTTATGTTATGATTTAATTTTGAGATGATTATGGATCATGATGATGATGTTATATTTCCTTACTTTCTATGGATAATGTTATGTAAATGTATATGCCTTTTATGTTTTTAGATTATGTAACATGTTATATTTATTGAATTTTGGATAATAATTATGATAGGTTGTTCAATATTGTTGATAAATCAATAAAATAGGTTCTTAACTCATATATTGACTTGGATCCTGACCATCAATAGACATATTTTAGCATTTGTATATGCATCCTTTATGTAATGTTAATAAGTGTTTTAATAACCCTATGTTAACTAAGTTCAAGGCTTTAAGGAAATATAGATGAGTTGACTTTCACATGATTCAAGTGTTAGGCTTAATTTAGTAATATATTCTCAACGCTTTATATACAAGGTAAGTCTATTAGTATTAATGATATTAAAACCCCTTTTGCTACTAATCCATGCATTATGTAGATTAATTGATGCGTGAAGTCTATGAATTTAAGAAAGTTGATCAATGTAGGAAGCTTTTATGGGATACTTTTTTGTTTTAACTTAAAAATATTTTTAGGTCATGTTTTTTGATAGAAAATTTATCAATATGGGAAGTTATCTATAATATATATATATATATATATATATATATATATATATATATATATATATATATCCATCAAGGGAGTAGTCTATAGTTTTGTAAATTTTATTACACTTTTATGAACATTTATCCTTCAAAAAATTAGTCCATGTCTTTTACATTTTATTCATTTTTTATTTTGATCCTATCTTCAATTTTTATAATCGATTATCTTAGGTTAACCAAAGTTATTATGTTTCAAAATACAAAGTGGTCACACAAGTTTATATTATTATCCCAAATAAGATTTTCTAGGATAATGTGAGGGATTTGGGAAATAATGAATTGGGGATCATTCAAGGTATAGGTGGACCTTATACATTTATAACAAGCCATGAATAGAGTTGTGGTGTTCATATTCAAAGATGAGATAGGTAATCTACCAAATAATGACATTATTTTATATCACTATTAGATATTTTTTAGGATAATGAGATGGTTTTGGGATATGGATTTTGACCAAAAGGGATACTTATGTTGATTAGGAATACTATAATATTATTCACAATGGAAAGGACATAGATTTAAATCATTAAGAGCTTTATGTTCTAGTTTACCCTCTACAAAGGCCAAACAATATGCCCTAGATCTATATTTATGAGTAATAATGTATAATCCAAGCCAATTTGGAGCAAATTTCCATTATTTATTCCTTTCCATATTTGTGAAATGTTGATTTCATTTAATTAAAATGTCACCAATTTTATATTATTTTTCTAATAAATTTTGATTACATACATGTTTTACTCATTACTGATAAATGTGTAGGTGATCAAGTGATGTTCTTTGATGTTCATCTAGTACATCTAATTGGTTTAGTAATTATTCATGGTATTATTATTCAAAAATTATGTCCTTAAGAGAAATTGTAAGAAAGTGAATTTTAATTTACATATGAATAACAACCTATGTGATTAGACTAAATAAAATGGGGTGGCACCCATTAGAGCTTGAATACATATTCAATAGGCCCATAACACGAAATGGATTTGGAGGTGCCAGTCTTTCCTAGTTGTATTGACCACTTTAACTCGGATTTTACTGAGAGTTTTTTTAGAGGCTCTGAGTTATCCATTGGCTTGTAGATAATATGATGATGAAAAAATAAGCATGATAATAAAATAATTGCAAATCTTCTAGAATTTTTAGAAAATAAGATTTTTCATTATTTATATGATCCTATGAGGAATGTCAAAATCATAGATAATATGGTGGTGGACAAAATAAACAATTTTTTCTACCATAATTGAAGTAATATGAATAACATACACCCATATAGTAACATACTTTGTAGTGGTAATGATAAAGTTGTGCCATTGGGAGGATTTAGGGTTAATCTAACCTATGAGATCCACCCCCCACTGAGAAAATGGCCAAATGTCTTTAGCCACATAAAAATCATTATTAGGGACATGTGATAAGTTTGCATGTTGTTGACATTTAGAGCATTTTTTAATGTATTCACAACAATATTTATTGGAGGTGGGACAATAATAACCTAATAATACAATTGTTTTAGGGACAACTACGCCACTAAAATGTCATTTACAAATTCCATAATGTGTTTATTTGATTGTTAGGGTTATTTATAGACCTTGGAAGCATCAAAGGAGAAGACCATAAAAACTGTGTTTATATACAATTCCCCATAGTATGATATAATGAGAAATATTTTTTTATAAGGTGCATTTACCATTTTTAGAAAGATCACGAGGGATTAGACCTAGTGAAACATAATCATATATTTTCATGTATTATGGTTCTAATTGGCTTTCATCTACATTGTGGAGAGAGTGGAGGTTAGTTTTAGTATAATAATGTTGGTTTATTTTTTGAATAAGAACATAAAGTTTGGATTAGTAAGAGGATGATGGGATGAAAGATGCTATCGAAGCCATGGTATCAAAAAACTTGTTAGTTGATCATGTAGTGGTTTGGATAATATAGAGATCAAATGATTCCAATAATTGGTCTACCAAGATTTTGAATTTATGGAGAATATCATTTTTACTTTGATATATGCAATTTATTTTATTGATCACTAATTGATAATACACATAAATATTGAATGTTTTAATTTTGAGGGATAAAGAGGTTTTGAGACCTATAATTAGGGATTCATATTCTACCATATTATTAGTGCAATTGAAATTGAGTTTGAGAGATAATGGTATACGGGGACCTTACGGAGGTATTAAAACTATTCTATCTACATCCCCCATGCTCACATTTATATCCATCATAGAATAAGGTCAATTAATATTCTGTATCTACATGATATAAGTAGGTTAATTATTCATCAGGTAATTAATAGTTAGAGGGGTGATTACTATCAAAAGGTGCCTCTACCAGCTTGTCTACAATGATTTATCCCTTAATTGATTTTTGGTGGAGGAACTCAAGATCACATTCAGTAAGGAGCATAAGCCCCTTTCCATTCATTGATTTTTGTATGGTTTTAAATGTACTTATTTAAAATGGTCAATGTTGTTAATCACATATGTTTTATTATTAATAAAATAATAACAAAGCTTAAAATATAAAAATAACAAGGCTAGACAAAGTTTCTCCACATATGTGTAATGAGTCTCATATTCAACGAGAGTGTGACTTATGTAATAAACTAGTTTATCTCTATTTTACTCATCTCGATGCGTAAACATGATGCCTAGGGCATGATATGTAACTAAGATGTATAATTATAATGGTCAACCCTCATCAGGAGGATCAAGGATAGGGGAGAAAGAAGATTGTTCTTAAGAGTGTTAAAATCTTTTTGACAATTCAAATCCCATATGAACCAGGTGTCTTTCTTAAGAATGTGATATCATGACTAACATATATATAATAATTATGAGATAAAAAGAAAAATAGACTATGATTTTCCTTTTAGATTACAAATATACTTAAGAGTGGATGGGGGTGGAATTTCTAAAATGGAATTAATTTTAGCTAGATCAACTATGATTCCCTATATGGAAATAATAAAACCTAAGGGCTTAGTTGATAAGACCCCAAAAACACACTTATGATGATTGAAATAGACTTGGTATTTTATTGAAAGATTAAATATTACCTAAGGAATAGATAGATGGTCCTTATAGATCTTAGATATATCAAGGAGATTGTATACATACTCTTCAACAATTAGGTGGATTAGATCATGAAATATGTAGGTCATGGTTCATTGGTAGGTTGGTCCCACATTTTTTAAACCAAAAGGAATGACCCAATAACATAAATTTCACCATGGGATAATAAGAGATATTTTTTGTTGGTATATAGTAGAAATAAAGATTTGTAAACCCAAATAACCCATCTATGAGAGATAAGATTTCATGACCCATTGTAAGGTATACAATATGATCGATATTAGGTATAGGAAAATCATCTTTAGGATAGGTAAGATTTAGGTCATGAAAATTGGTATAAAGGTGTAATCCCCTAATCAATTTTATGATAGGTACAATATTGAACACACATTGAGATTAATAAATAGGCTGAATTAAATTAATAGATAGAAGATGTTGTAGTTATTCCGTGACTAGAAGTGCCACATGTGGGTGCATCTTCTAGATTTTTTGTTTCATTAGTTAATATTTGGGGATAATGATGATGTTATGAATAACTATATCAAGGTTTATACCTAGTATATAAATGTAATACTCAAAAAAAAATTGGCCATGGTCAGCGAAGAATGTAGTGAAATCATGGTGTTCTTGGGAATCTTAAAATTGTCTAACCTTGATATTTCAAAGGACTTTTCATGTCCCTATATTAATATCGATTGTGACCTTGTTTAAAAGACTATAATTTCCAATTGGAAGATATTTTTTTAGTTATGTGTCTCCTTCCCTAAAATATTTTAAGATATAGTCATCATATTGGCATTGAAGAATCAAAATTGAGGTAGAATCTTAATCTATCATGTCAGGGAAAGCTAGGGGAATAGATATAGTTTCTCATTATGTTTATATTTCAGTGCTCCTAGGTTGACATTATTGATAAAAATAAAAATATAGGTGGGATGTAAATTATTTCATTGGTTTATTAAGGGGAATTAGGTGATGATGAGGATGGGTCTTCATTGATATCCAAAGTGGTCAGGTAGTGATGACAAGGCACTAGTGTGAAGGTATGGATTATGACAAGCTTGAAGAGATTTTTTAAAACCAAGACCATGTTTTTCATGTGGATTTATAAGATCACTCAGGATTACCTCACATGGTCCTTATTCATAACATCCTATGTTTAATCCCTTACAAGCACACAACTAAAAATAAGTTTGTGCAAAATGTGTCTTGTTGAGGAAATAAAAACTTGAGGAGAATGGTTCTGTATGAAATTATTTTTCATGATATAAAGAGGATGGATTGATCCATACATATATTAAATGGGTAAAAAGGTGAAGAGGACTAAAGGGGATGAATTGGCTAGGATATTATAGGTTTTTTTTGTCTAGGTGCCCATATTCTAAAGTAGGTAGGTTGTTAAGAACGAATAACTGATATTCCCCTAATGAGAGATATTAAATTGTAGAGTCAAAGGAATCATTAGGAATGCATGATGAAAGGATTATTTAATTAGATTATGAATTGATTTAGGATCATGGTGTTAATTATTTCATGGGTATTAAGATATTACTAGGTTGATAGGGTAAATTACACATTTTAAATGGATGAGGATTTACTGGGACAATGTATATTTTGCCTTTGTACTCATACTTGGGGAATCAATGAAAGGTGGAAGGTACACAATACATAGCATGGATATAGGGACATCCTAATAGGATGTTATATTTAAATTCCCTTTTCACCATGTAAAATACCTTAGGGAGTATACATGCACCTACTTGTATATAGAAGATAACAATACCTAATGTAGAATTTAACATGTCATTAAAGGCTCATAGAATAACTAGGGATTGGGATATGATAGTTTTTGATAATTAGAGTTGTTTAAAATCATTTGATGAATTGATTTTTAAGATATCCCCATTATCAATCATGAATATTTTGATTGTTGTTGAGTCAACTTGGTCGATGATGAAAGAGGTGGATCCTGGTCTTTTAGCTATAGTGTGGATACTTTAAAATCATGGAAAATAAAAAATGAGGATGTATATAAAGCTAATATAAAATATTATAGAGGTTTGGGTTCATTTGGTTGTACTTGGATGGCATGTAGTGTCTTCATCATAGCTTGGGAATGTTGTGAAGAATTTTGGATAAGTTCCTATAGGGACATCTTCATAAGTAGTTTGTAGAGATATTTTAGAATTGATATCTCTTCTAAGTAATTATTATTCTGAGTTATCCCTAAAATGGAGATTTTTTATCTTGGACTAGATGGTTTGGGGATCTCTATAGTTGAGATAGGATCCTTTGCAATGTAAATTATTACATGCTTTACATTCTAGGTTTTAGGGATTTATATTTGACACCATGTGGTTAGATGTATAGTATCAATTTGATATAGTGGTTTATCTATCAAAGTTATAGAGTTATCCATGTTTGGATAACTCAAGGGGATGTTAGAAATGAGTTGGTCAGGGCTGGAGTCAATGATATTAACCATGTTTTTTAATTCATGTTTTGATTTTTATGGAAAATGATTAAATGCATACCTTATGTTAGCCTCAAGATGGTTGTGTTTTTAGTGTTTTGGTCTAGGAGAGGATTAGAGAAAGGTTAATTAAAAATACATTTTCCTCCAAGATATCTTGGATTATGGCTTTGAAATAATTTCAACTATTGGTATCATGTCTAGGTATCTTATGGTAGGTACACATCTTATCTCCTTTATACCATGTTATTTTTTGTATATTATGGTTAACAAGTTTGATGATAAGTAACATGATGAGGGAAGTTTTCAAAATTTTATCTAGGATGGTGGAATGTGATCTCTATAATGTGTCTTGGTGGGATTTTATCATTTTTTTAGGTGTCAATTCTTAGACCATCTTTTCTTTTATACTTTTATTTTTCATATTTATTTCACGAGTGGTCCTAATGAGAGGTATAAGCATATTGGATAATCTTATGAGGTAATAAGAGCTCGAGGGTTTGATATGGGTGTTGGTGTTGTTAGTATTTGGGGAAGTTTTTGAACTAATTTAAGTCCTTTGAGAAGTGGTTATGTGATTGTGATTTTTAGTTTAGAATATGGATGAGACCCTAATATGGATGGATTAGTTTGAACTTTTGGGATAGTCATCTTCCCTTTTCAAGCACTGTTGGAGGTTGTAGGGGTTTCTTTATCATGATATCCATTTTTGGATGTCTAAGGGAGTTCAAGACTTATAGGTGGGTGTTGTTAGGATTTACCCTTTAAAAAACCAATGTATTTATCCCATGTAATGGATTAACTCTTTTGTATTTCATTATTCATATGTGGTCTTGAGTGTTTTTTTATGGTACCTATTATACAAGATCCCATGTAATGAGATTTGATAGGTTAAAATGGATGATAGGAATGGGCTTAATGAGATTAGATTTTTCCAAGATATCTCCTATAAGGAGGTCCCAAATTTATATTACTTTGGAAGATGACTTAGGTTTGGTACCAACTTATTTATGTATAATTTTATTTTAAATAGTGTTTATTATGTGGGCTTCCTAATCTAGGTGTTTCTAACGGTTATTTATAAACAATTACATAAAGATGGATGAATTAAGAATGGTTGTTTAAAGATATTGAGACATTGGGTTGAAGGAGCATTTGTGTTGTCTAATTTTAGTTTTCCTTGATCAATAAGGTTCTAGACCAAGCTCTTAAAATAATAACATATGTTGATATCATGACTAGTTACATGATGGTAGGTGCAAAAATCACTCTCTTTATACTAATTAGGTTTAGGACAAGAGTCATCAATGGGCTTGATTCAAGGGATCTCAATAACTGGCACTTTATAATGTTTGCCTTGAATGTAAGTGTAATATTCTCCCAAGGGTGTGTATTATTGGGGTGTAAATCATGTTACAGTTTTCCATGTTTGTGTCTGGGAAGTAGAATAATTTGGTTTATTTATTATTGATGGAGGGGTTGATTTTAGGACTATATCATTTGCTTTGCCTTTTGGTTTAGAGATGTTAGATCCCTTGGAAAGATCAAGTTTAAAATTTTTATTTCATAACATTACGTTTCCTTATTCTAGGGATAAAATTTTTAGCTTATGGGCCATGGCAAAGGCTTCATAAAAAGTCTTACAATATTGGACTTAAAGAATGAATGATATGTGCTTGACACATAACCTAGCAAAAATTTCAATTAAATCTATTTGAGGGAGGGAAATGATAACAAGTTTATAGGTCCCTTCCATATTGCAACACAATTAGTTATTGATTCATCTTCAAATTGTCTAATGTCTTTTAAACTAGTGATGGTTATCCTCTTTGAGATATTGATTAAATATTTCTCTATGAAGATTTGGGCTAGTTGGGCAAAAGAGAATACAGTGTTTTATGGAATAGAACTATATCAATCCAAATCAATTATAGTTAGGGACATGGGGAATGTTCTCAATAGGAGAGCATCATCATGGACTATAAGGTAGTAAGCATGTAAGTCCCTGACATGTTATTGAGGGTCCTCCTTATTTTGAAATTTTTTGAACTTGTGTAGTTCCCATTATGTTGGATAAAGTATAATAGAGAAAGTATAGTTGATAGGTTCATTATGGATTTAATCATATGAGAGCATATTATTCTACCTAGAGGAAGAATATTTGAGATCTACCATCCTATCCATGAGAATGCACATGAGGTTAGGATGGGAATTATATTGAGGCATAACCCCAAAATCATTCTAATAAAATATTAATGAAGGGGAAGCAATGTGGGAAATGACTATGAAAGAAGATATCCAATTGGGGTGGTAATGATTTTTTGAGATCCAATTTCATACAGAGGGAATATAATGGGTAGGGTTTGTTGTTGACATGGATTAAAATATTTGGTTTTAAATAGTTGTCATATAATGAATGTTGAGTAGTTTATTATTCCCAAAACCTATCACTCATTTTTGGGACAACATATGAACTATTTTGGTCCTGTAGGCCAAAATTCCCTCTTTCCTTCTCAAAAATTGTTTTAGGCATTCAAATTCTGATTTATATGGACTTCAAAGGTTTATTTCTATGTACTCTGCAGGCTTATTTCTATGGACTCTGCAGGCTCATTTCTACAGACTTTATAGATATGTTTCTATGGACTCTGTAGGCTGATTTATATAGACTTTGTAGGCTCATTTCTATGGACTCTGTAGGCTCATTAATATGGACTCTACAGGCTCATTTCTATGGACTCTACAGGTTCATTTCTATGGACTCCATAGGAAAGAAACAAGTTCCCAACACTTAGGCAATTTCAAGGTTGGTTCAGCACTGAGGTTCAACCAAAAGGTCAATCGGCAAGCTTCAAACAAAGGAATGAACCATTGAACCTTGAGCCAAAATGGTTCAAAGGGTTCAAAGGTTTAACGGGTTTAAAATTTCAACGCCATCATCAAGCTTAAAGATGTTAAGTGCTTCAAAAAAGTTCATAGTTCAACCACTTCAGCAAGTTCAATGGCTTCAAAAGACTTAAAAAAAAGAAGGCTTAAATCGTTGAACCATTGAACCTTAAACCAAAATGGTTGAAAGGTTTAATGGGTTCAATGGTTCAAAGGTTTATCAAGTGGTTGTTTCAACATATTTGGTTCAAGCGGTTAATTGAATGAGCGAAACACAAGATTGAATCATTGAATCAAAGTTGGTTCAATCAGCTAGTTCAAAGGAGTGCCCCAAAGCCCAAAGGCCAAAGTACCCTTGTGGAGGGCATTGAACCAAAGGCAAGTGCCCTTGTGGAGGGCAAGTGATGAGAAAAATGGACCATTGTAAAAGGTTGAAAGGGTAAGATTTTCTTCAAAAAAGTGAACAAGGCAGAAAAGTTAGAATTCCTTCGGATTTGTTTAAAGGCAAATTCAATAAGACAAAAAGTCTTAAGGAATTCCTTTCGACTTTTGTCTCAATGAATTAAATAGACCAAAGGGAAATCCAACCAAAATCTTGATTAAAATAGTTAAGGCAAGGAAACATTTCCTTCGAACAATATGTCTAAAGGAATTGAAGCTGAAGGACCCCGAAGGCCACCCAAAAGACCCTGAAGGACAGGTACCCTTGCGAGGGACTCTTAGCCAAAGCTGAAGGGATTCTTCCCCTTTGGGAAAGATCAAAAAATAAATCTGAAGGAATTTCCAAGGAGGGTGATAGGCCCGAAGACGTCAAGTTTAAGCATCACAAACTAGCCGTTGGGATTCAGACATCTGATGACATCCCCATAGCCATCAAATTTAGGGAAATAACATAGTTGTTGATCTTTGAAAGCTTGAGCATAGACTTGAATGCATTTAAAGGCCTTAATGCCAAAGGGAAGAACCACTGAGAGAGATCTGAGAGAGCCAGCAAAGCTGGGAGTTCAACCCTGAGATCTCAAATGCCAGGAAAAGACAAAACTAGGAAGGGACAAAGCTAGAGAAAGATAGAAGTTAAAAAAACTCAGTGACCAGCTGAAGAGGGAACCGAAATAGCCAGAAACAAGGGGAAAAGATAGCCTGAGATCTCAAATCACAATTGAAAGAGGGAAAGGCCAAAAATATTTGCATAGAAGTTATTCTAGTACATGAAACAGTCCACCAAGTAGATATTTTGGCTTACAAACATTAAAGGCACGGCCTGTTTATCTCCTTTGGAGTAAAGGTAAAGTGGATAGCTGTGCACATATCAAGTGATAGACCAAATGACCTAGACCTAGGAGAAGACATTTGAGATAAAGTGGCATGCCACAGTTAAGGCAGCTGCCCTATTCTAGCATGGTCCCTTGACAAAGTTGAAAATGCATCCAAGGCATTAAATGTAGCATAGGCCATTCCATGAAATAAAGTGCCAAGCCTTTCTTGGCTACTATATTTTATAAATCTCTTCTTTTCACAAGGAGATCCCTCTGATATAAAAGCAAAACTCTACCCAAACTGAGAGGCGATTACTGAGACTATGAGCTCAGATTGTTGATCATATTTATTTATTTGAATGAGAAAGCAAATTACTTTTAGACTTTGTGATATTATAGCTTGTGCCATTTTAGGAGATTGTTCTTATGTCTATATTCTGAATGCATTCTTGTCCAGTTAATGAAATAAGTAGAACTAGTAGAAGTAATCAAGAAGGTGTCTTGAAGCCAATTGTGGAGAGACTTTGTGCTACCACAATTACCTTTAGTGTGTTTGTCTATTTTATGTTCCTATATAAAGGACCTTGGGATGACTTTGTGCCCTCATTATCCTTCATATTTAACTCTTGGATAGTCGAGGTGGAGACTTTGTGCTACATCTCAGTCTGCTAGTTACTACACCCCTATTACCAGTTACTCATCACTACCTGAAAGAACTACTATTTCCTACAAAATCACTTCTGAAAAAAGAGAAGTGCCTTTAGTGTCTTCACCAAGATTTCTCCTTTGCTTATGAACATCACCTCTAAAAAAAGAGAGATGTATGGTGTTATCCTACACCTAAGTGTTATTTTTTGCATATATATAGTGTATAGTTCTGCATAGTTATAAGGGAACTTCCCCTTGATGAGAGGAGAGATTTTTCCCCTTTTGATGTGGTAAACCCACACATCTGGACAACCAATCTCCCTATGTTATGGTTGAAGAGACATATTTTTCTCATCAGTTAGCTGGTGATAAAATATTTACCCAACAGTTTTTTGGTGACTCCACTAGGGAAGAACGAGCAGTTTCAGTTCTTTTCCTTATCCATTTTCTCCACTGGGGAACACAGTAATTTTCCACAATTTGAAGCCTCAAACTTCAAATTGAAGCATCACTTGTGTCTTATCCATTATCATTATAGCCTTATCCATTTCCATTATATACTCTTAGCTATGAACCAAAGCCATTGGGGATCGAACGTTTCACTTTTAAAAGTCAATATTCTGGTAGCTCCATGCCAACTGGAAAAAATGAGCAGTTTGGAGCCTCAAGCTCCAAGTTGAAGTAGGGCTAGTTATTTTCCATTTTTATTCTACAATATAGTAGCTCCATGCTATACAAGAAGCTAGAAATCTCAAGGTGTTGTTGACTCTATTTTTGAGTTGGTGCAGCAAGGCAATTTTGATTTGTTTCCTCCACAACCTCACCTTCAATGAACTAGGAGTCTTCCTTCTACCAACACCAGGTCACCAATACAAGGCAGAGCTTCTTTTTCCTTTGCTAGAAGAGATTTGCCTATACATACTCCACCTATATTTGTTATTCCACTTTTACATAATCAAATCATGGCTCAAGGCCCTTGGGGTAACTCTTTTGGTCCACTTAATTTGACCCCAGCTCTACATAAGATTCCATGTAGTTCAAGGATGAATTTACCTAAATTCTTTGGTGATGGGAAGGTTCACCTTGATGAAAATATTATTGCCTTCATCATATCATATGGTGTAATTAGAGTGGAGTATGAAGACATAGCAATCAAGCTATTTATGAAAACACTATAAGGTGCTACTGCAAACTAGTTATACCACCTGTAGGCTCGGTTAGTGACTAACTGGAACACTCTCAAAGTTAAATTTGAAGCCAAGTTCAAGCTTGCAAAAGATGCACATGCCTTGCTGGCCTAGCTCACATAAATGAAGAAAGAACATCATGAACCTATGAGGGACTTCATTGCCAAGTTTGACAAGCTGAGGAACTAGATTCCTACCATTACTCAGCCAACACCTGAGAACTTAAAATGCTTCTTCATCAACTCATAGCCACCTAAAGTGAGTTTCCTATTGAGACAGCCTGGCCACATAGACCTTGCTATTACTCAATATTTGGCCACTGAGGTGGAAGATGATCTCATCTTGGCAGGGAAGATAAGAAGAGATCTTAATAGAGGTAAATCTTCTTCATCTTTTGATAATTCATCTACAAGCACCACTGATCAAATGGTGCAAAAGTTGGCAAATGAACTGCTATCCTTGAAAAGACAAGTGGCCCAAGGTATGTTTGCTCCTCCTTATTGAGATATGCCAAGGATGACATTTCAGAACTAGTCATATCAAGGCAATGCTGCCAGAAGTCAGGGGCAACCAAATAATCTACCTCCCCCACAAGGGAAACATGCCATTGAAGCAGCACCAACCAACTCAGCTATTGGATATCTATAAACAAAACATGATTTCTCTTTCCAACCTAAGTTTTATCAAGAAAATGATGCTGATCTCTTTGCAGTAAACCAAGAATAATCAGCTGGTGACTCCAACATTGCTTTCCTAAATTACCAGGATGAACCTAGAAGTGAAAGTAAAGTAGTGGATGGATCATATGCTATTTTCACATGGTCTAAGAATCATTTAACCTAGCAAGTTGATAGGTACAAAATAGGATAAGGATCTTAGCTTGTAATTTTAATTGCTAAATGGGGGACCACTCTACCTTTCCAACCAAAGGACCTAGGGATTGCTAAAAAAGTAAGTACTCCAAACATGCCTTCACCTTCAACTTCAATTTCATAGATCAATCCTCCCCCTCCAAAAATCCAAAAGGATGAGCTCCCATCCTCTGTTCTTAGTTCATTTCAGACACTCGACATAATCGACCATGTCAAGAAAACTAAAATTCAAATGTCTGAATTTGAATTCTTACAATCCAACCCTGAGTAGTTGGATAGGTTAGTGGAATGTATGAAGAATAAAACCATCTCTATAGGACTAATTGTTCCAAAGGTGACTCCCACATCCACCCAAAATAACCTTTTCATCATTCCTCATACTACTCCTAGAAATACTAAACCATTCTATGTCTCCCTACTAATAAATGGACATCAGTTGAACAATTGCATCATAGACTCAAGTGCATCAAACAATGTCATGCCTACCAAAGTGGTAAAATATCTTAGTCTCACACTGCTAGGACAAATCAAGGATGCCCAATTTGCATTTTCCACCTTTCCAGAAAATAGAATCAAGATGATAGTCCTAGTGGCTGACATCCTAGCTTCATACGACATCCTTCTTGGGCAAAATTTATGCAAAGACGTTGGTGGTGAATATATCATGGACCTATCTGAGGCAAGGATCCTAGTCAAAGGCATCATGTAGAGGCTACTCCCTTAGAAGGAGGCAAAACATATTGTCACCCAAATGTTAGTACCTAAAGCTCAAATTTTGTTTGAGTCTTTAGGCAGGGGTAACTATTTTCTATCTACTAAAGACGTTCCTGTTATAATAGATGAAAATCATGTAGGTGGCAATCTAAAAATTTGTCTAAATATAACAATAGAATATATGAGAGAGCATAGTGCAAGCCCAAAGGAACTCTTCTCTCCAAATGAAGGAAAATTTAATAAAGGAGCAATTTTTGATGATGTATGGATACTAGAATTTGATGGTAGCTGCTCTCCTACCAATGCTGGAGCTGGGATTATTCTAATATCTCCTCAGAGAGATGTTTTTCCTTCTTCACATAAATTTCAATTTAGTAACACCAACAACACTACCGGGTATGAATCTCTATTACTCAAGTTGAAGGTAGCTCAAGGTAGAGGTGTTAAACTCCTTCATGCTAAAGGAAATGTTGAACTGATGGTTTGTTAAGTGAGGAACCTATGTCAAACCAAGAAAAAATATTGTGCCGTTACCATAATTTGGTATGGGATTCTATTGAAAGTTTTGATGCTTTCAATATATCTGTAGTGCCCAGAGAGCTTCATAGCCATGCTGGTTCATTGGCTATCTCTATGACCCTCTTGGTCCCTCACAAACACTTTGAAGAGTAGTACACTATCGAGCTGGTCTTTCGACCAAGTGTGCCTGACAATGCCAATCATTGGTAGTTGTTTGATGCTGACAATAAAATCATGTGTTGGACTAAACCAGAATAGAAACAAGCTATGGTATTGGACCATACTTCTCCATGCCAAAGTCAGGAAAAGGAACTCTTCACCAAGAGAGCAAAGATTTATGGTTTTCAAATTGGAGACCACAGCTTTCCATGGGGCAAGAAGAGAGAACCAAAAGGAATGCATAAAAGATGTGATTCCTGGTGGAGAGTTCCATTCACCCATCACTGATTCTAGGGAGAAAATGGTTTCTTACTAGTTTATCAGGATGGAATGCCATTTTTACTGTCTCATAGTGGGTGGCATCTGAAGCGCTTCAATTCTCGAATCATTAGATAAGATCATCTGTACATATGTATATTTGTATAGTCCTTAGTTTGTTTTGTGTTTTTCATTTGTGTTTTTTGTGCCTTTCTTGTTTGGGTAGCATGACTCCATAGCCTAATGGCACACTTAAAAGCACTAGAGATTTTGGTTTCTACTCCCTTTAGCTATTCCAAAATTTCAATTGAAGGAAGTTCCCCAACTAGAGACAGCTATTGTTCCCAAAATCTGTCACTCATTTTTAGAACAACATATGAACTATTTTTGTCTTAGAGGCCAAAATTCACTCTACCCTTCTCAAAAAATATTCTAGGCATTCAAATTCTGATTTCTACAGACTTCACAGGGTTATTTCTATAGACTCTGTAGGCTTATTTCTATAGAATCCATAGGCTCATTTCTATGAACTCTACAGATATGTTTCTACAGACTCTACAGGCTCATTTTTATAGACTCTATAGGCTCATTTCTATAGACTCTGCAAGCTCATTTCTACGAATTCTATAGGATCATTTCTACAGACTATGTAGGAAAGAAACAAGTTCCCAACACTTAGGCAATTTCAAGGTTGGTCCAATGCCGAGGTTCAACCAAAAGGTCCATCAACAATATTCAAACAAAGGAATGAACTATTGAACCATTGAACCTTGAACCAAAATGGTTCAAAAGGTTCAAAGGTTCAATGGGATCAAAAGTTCAATGACATCGGCAAACTTAAAGATGTTAAGCGCTTTAATAAAGTTCATAGTTCAACTGCTTCAGCAAGTTCAACAGCTTCAAAAGACTTAATGAAAAGAAGAAGGCTTGAAACATTAAACCTTGAACCAAAATGGTTCAAAGGTTCATCGAGTGGTTGGTTCAACATGGTTGTTTCAAGTAGTAAATTGAATGAACGGAACATAAGATTGAACCATTAAACCAAAGTTGGTTCAATCAGTCGGTTCAATCAGCCAATTCAAAGCAGTGCCCCAAAGCCCAAAGGCAAAAGTACCCTTGTAGAGGGTAGCCAACCAAAGGTAAGTGCCCTTGTAGAGGGTAGGTGATGAGCAAAATGGACCATTTCAAAATGCCGAAAGGGTAAGATTTTCTTTGGAAAAGTGAACAAGGCAGAAAAGTTGGAATTCCTTTGGATTTGTTTAAAGGTAAAAGACAAGGTGAATTCTTTCAGACAAAAAGTCTGAAGGAATTCCTTCAGACTTTTTTCCAAAGGAATTAGCTTGACCGAAGGGAAAGCTAACCAAAATCCCAATGGAAATAGCTAAGGTAAGGAAACATTTCCTTCGAACAAAATGTTTGATGGAATTGAAGCTGAAGGACCCTGAAGGCCACCCGAAGGACCCTGAAGGATAGGTACCCTTGTGGGTGACTCTCGGCCAAAGATAAAGGGATTCATCCCCTTTGGGAAAGATCAAACAAGAAAGCTAAGGGAATTTCTGAGGGTGACAGGCCCAAAGATGTCAATTTTAAGCATCACAAACTAGTCATTGGGATCCAGATGTCTAGTGACATCTTTGCAGCCATCAAATTTAGGTCAATAACATAGCCATTGATCTTTTAAGGCCTGAGCACATACCTAAATGCATTCAAAGGCCTTAAGGCCAAAGGGAAGAATCACTGAGAGAGAGCTGAAAGAGCTAGCAAAGCAAGGAATTCATCCCTGAGAGCTCAAATGCAATGAAAAGAGAAAACCAAGAAGGGATAAAGCTAGAGAAAGATAAAAGTTAAAAAAAAACTTAGTGACCAGCTGAAGAGGGAATCGAAAGAGCCAAAAAAAAGATAGCCTGAGAGCTCAAATCATAGCAGAAAGAGGGAAAGGCCAGAAATATCTACATAGAAGTTATTCTAGTAGGTGGAACAATCCACCAAGCATATATATTGGCTTGTAAACATTAAAGGCATGGCCTATTTGTCTCCCTTAGAGTAAAGGAAAAGTGGATAGATGCACACATATCGGGTGATAGACCAGATGACCCAAACCCAGGAGAAGACATTTGAGATAAAGTGACACACCATAGTTAAGGTAGCCACCTTGTTCCAACATGGTCCCTTGACAAAGCTAAAAATGCATTCAAGGCATTGAATGCAACATAGGCCATTCCATGGAACAAAGTGCAAAGCCTTTCTTGGATACTATATATTGTAAATCTCTTCTTTTCATAAGGAGATCTCTTTTATATAGAAGCGAAACTCTACCCAAATTGAGAGGCGACTACTGAAACTTTGAGCTTAGATTGTGAATCATATTTCTTTATTTGATTAAGAAATCAAGTTACTTTCAAACTTTATGCTATTATATCTTGTACCATTTTAGGAGATTGTTCTTATGTCTGTCTTTTGAATGCATTCTTTTCTAGTTAACGAAATAATTAGAACTAGTGGAAGCAATTAGGAAGGTGTCCTAAAGCCAACTATGGAGAGACTTTGTGCTAGCACAATTGCCTTTAGTGTGTTTGTCTATTTTATTTTCCTATGTAAAGGACCTTGGGATGACTTTGTGCCATCATTCTCCATCGTATTTCACTATTGGGTAGTCAAGGTGGAGACTTTGTGCAACATCTCAGTCTATTGGTTACTAAGACCCTATTACCAGTTACATGTCACTACCTGAAATAAATCCTATTAGTTCATGCAAGATCACTTCTTAAAAAAGAGAAGTGCCTTCAATGTCTTCACCAAGATTTATCCTTTGCTTATGAACATCATCTCTAAAAAAAAGAGAGATGGATGGTGTTATCCTACCCCCGAGTGTTATTTTTTTCATATATATATAGTATATAGGTCTGCATAGTTATAAGGGAACCTCCCCTTGATGAGAGGAGAGATTTGTCCCCTTTTGATGTGGTAAACCTACACATCTAGATGACCAATCTCCCTATGTTATGGTTGAAGAGACCTATTTTGCTCATCAGTTAGCTGGTGACAAAATATTCACCCAACACAATTGATGGTGGAAAAATTTATTACTAAAGAGGTTGACACAAAGGAATTTGTTATAGAGGTTTTAATGGTTGAGTTAGGTTTTTTTTTAAATTTATTTAAATAGGTGGGAGAGTGTTAGGGATTGAGACCACTAAATTTTGTAGTGAGGAATAATATGGCTAGTTTGACATGAGTTGGGGTATGGTAACAATTTAGTTTTACACAATAATTTTATAGGTATTATTAGATACTAGTGGTAGTTAATTAGCTATGGGTTGTGACATATTAGTATCAGAGGGTGAAAATGAACCCATATTGGGATCAGGAGATATTGGAGGTGGTTGATAAATATAATAGGACACCATGGCTATCAAATGTTCCTTAGATCCATCTAGTGGCATACCATAGATTAATTTAGAGGATTGCACATGAGGAGAAATGTGAATATGTTATGGATCACGTTGTTAGGTAATGACTAAGGGCTATTATATTTTTATAGTGGATAAAATTAAGGAATTCCCTCCCTAATGGATTTGGAAGAGGTATGAGGACTTGGTGAATGTTCCATGGATGAAGACAATGTATGTGGATAGGTTTTTTTCTTTTATTATTTCCTAGATAAATTCATGTAGCACTAAATAAATTAAGAAAAATGCAAAGTAAGGAAAAATAAATTGGTTTTTATTTTCTCTCTCTTTAGTGAAGATAACACACACTTTAATCAAATATTCATAATATTTGTATTCCTTTTAAAAATTATGATTTAGAATATGATGGGTCATTTGGCTTAACAAAGGGCCTAGGAAAAGGTATGTTCTGACTAATTTTAGGTTTGTTTAAGGCTTATATCCTCAATATAACTGAATGAAAATGAGTCCTAGATACATGTTGGTGATGGTACATGGCTTGATATTGATTCCTACCTCCTCATCTCATGACCTTGAAACAATAAGGGTTTTGGGAACTTAGTTATTAGACTATCAACCAATTCATTATGCTCAGTGAAAATACCAAGTCAATTTGTCCCTTGGTGATGAAATCTAAGTATATCCACCTAGGTCAGATTATTTTTGTTATTTTTTTGATAGTTTCATGGTTTAGTTGTGTCTGAAGTAAAAAGGTGATAATGATGATAAACAAACCCACCTAATAGTGTTTATATGTATAACTTAAGCAAGTAATTTGATGAATGTAGTTCTTTTAAGATTCCAATAAAAAACAATATTTTTTTATTTTCTCTTTTTGATGAAAACAATAATGAATAATTTTTAAAAAATAGAAATTAAATAAAAATAAATTCAAATGAAAAATCAATAACTATGAGGTCCAAAAGTTTCCCATTGAGCATGATAGAATGCTTAAAAAAAATTATATGAATTTATTTTATAAAAAAAAGTATCAAAAAAAAAATCAATGTTTAAACTAAGATAAGGTGTACTTGTGTGATTGGTTGTGAATTATTGATAAATAATTGTGATAACTCCTTTTGGTTAGGAAGGAATACTTGTACACATGTGAAAAATTGGGCAAGCTATATTAATAAATTAATAGGGTGGGTTTATTGGTAAAATACCAGTTCTAGGAAGGTGTAAGCTTCTCTTCAAGAATGTGAACCCACATATTTATAACTTAAGCTAATAAAAATGATAATTAAAATTACAAATATTTGTTGATAATTTAGATAACATATTATTAGGAGAATATTTGTTTTAATTCTATTACATTCATCAAAATAATAAAGCTAATAATCCTATGAAGATTCAGTCTATTTATAGATAATTTCAAGTTGATATGAGATGTCATCAATGTTGGGAGTGAATTCGATGACACAAACACTTAAATCATGCAAAGCATCACTCTAATTAGAAAAGAGGGGTTAGGGAATAATTACTAAATAAAAAAAAATCAGTATTTTGTGGGATTATCCAAGAATGGTCATCTAAATATAAAGTTCATGTTTGTAGGAAAACAAGCAATCAAAACAAACCAAGACTATGGTAAATATATATATAAATAGGCTCAGGTTTTTCAACTTAATTATTTTGATAGGGGTCAGTGTTGATTAACAGATTTAGTATCAATTTTAATAAGATCAATGAATATCAATAGGATTGACTTTGATTCTATTAAAATTTATAAAAAGACTAATAATTTGGATTATGATTTATGAAAATGGATTCCAAAGATAGTAGAGGTATCTTAAGCAGAAAACTAATGGTAATTTTACACAAAATAAGATAGATAATTAAATTGTGATAAAAATGAATTACAATACTAACCTTCAAATGCTTTGGATGGTATGATGTATTGGTGGAGTATTATGAACTCCATAAATTAATACCAAGGACTTATAGCTTTGATTTATATCAATGAGATAACCTATTGTCTATTTCATAAGGTCTGTTGAGTGCCATTCATGTCTTAGGCATTATGTCAACCGTGTGGCATAGTTTTGGGATCTTTTGGGTGATCTAAGGCCATGTAAAATTAATCTTCATTAATTAAATAGAATCAATGATGATCATGGGGGATTGTTAATTATTCTTCCTTTTCTTGGAAAAATGTGTCTAAAATGGTTCTAGCTATGGGGTAATTTGGTGCAAAGTTTGTTTGAGTTTTCCAACATGATTCTCATCAATGGTAAGTTGTTAGGATGGAGGGATAAATTATATTATATGTATTTTTAATATTTTTTTAGATATATGGGATGTTAGAAAGGGGGAAAATGGTAAAAATTAAAGTAATTATAGTGAAAAATATAAATAAGTGTGGTGGATAATAAATGAAAGGGATTACGACATACAAATACACTTATTAAGTATTATACATAAAATCAATGTCTACACATCCTGCTATATAGGGGATAAAAAACATGCTAAAAGATGCTTAAGGGTAAGATATAGGTTTTTTTGATAAACCAAGCTTATTATACAATATATTCAAGGTGAATTCATTAAGATATGGGTCATTAACTCATTTAATACTTTCCCAAAAAAATCCTCCTCATTAAAGGAAAACATAGACGTAACAGACTAAACAACCTTAGAGAATAGGGTGTAGGTCCTTCACTGAGATGAAGTAATTTTAATCCTTCTCTTAATTTATAGACATAAATCCAAATCATTCTAAGAGAATAATTCCATAAATCTATTTACACCCTTAGAGAAACTCATTAATTAAATAAAGAGGTAATCTATTGATAGTAAGGCTCCCTCATATGGACCTATAACCCTGACATTTTGATCCCAACACATTGAACACTAGAGTAAAAATAACTAAATTCTTAACCATTTCAAAATCCTTTAAAATTAAATGAAAAATAGGAGACACTGTAACCTTAACATATAAGGAACCAAATAGGAGATCAAAAATTTATAGCCCTTTCAAATTTAGGTTTTATCTAGGGAACCCTCTAATAATTATCAAAAATTTATAAAGTTCACCCCCTTTCAAGTCTCTAATAATCTATTTGATATCCAAGGTAATACCTTGGAGTAAAAATTCTTTTATCCTAAGGAGCCATAATTTTTTAGGAGTAGAACAAACCTTCCAAGCAACAACATATCAGTTTCTATTCACCATACCATAAAACCATATAAAGTCTCTAATGATCCTATATTAGAGGTTAATCTATGTTTTATTCAATATACCATAGGATATATAACAAATAATTTATGAGTAAATAAATTTCTAGCACACTTAGATTATTTGTGTAAGTGAAGTAAGATGTACATGCCATTTAAAATAATAATAATTAATTTTGAAAAATAACCAATCAAAAATCTATTTGAAAGAGGTAGAAAGGAAAAAATGGATACCAAAATATCTAACAAACTAGTTAGGTACTTTTCACACCCATCCAAACACACACAACCAATATTACAACCTCTCTTACCATCTAATCATAAAATATTTATGCAAGGATAATTTAGAGCTAGATTCAGAGTAATAAAAATCAAGCCAAGAAGTAACTTGCTCTAAGTTATCCTTATCAAGATGAGTGAACAAGGTGGCATCATTAGTAAACATGACATCAATAAATTTAGCAACATCAAACAATAATCAAGGGACTAATAACATCATTTTACAATAAATGATGTAGATATTCATATTTAATAATAAAAAGAGAGGGGGGTAGGAGGAAGCCTTGTCTAATGGAATGTTAAAGCTCAATAGAATCAATAATCTTAACATTGATCTAAATAACTATAGAAGCATATTTAAATATTATATTATCCAATATGAAAAATATGTATTAAAAACTAAAGGCTTTCAACACCATCTAAATAGATGACCATTCAACTCTATCATAGGCCTTTTCAATGTCAAGTTGAATCTTGCCAACATCCTGTCTAGAATCAAGAGCTCCCTCTACCCTCAACAAACCTATTCTAATTTTTTGAAAAAAATAGAGGTATAAAATATGATACTCTCCTAGATAATTTCTTAACCAATATTTTTTATGATACACTCATAAGAGTGATTAGACTCTAATTTTTTACCCTGGTTTGATCCCCATCCTTGGGAAGAAATTTGATGACCGATTTATTAATATTAAGACCCATGGAGTCATTCTCAAATTGGTCCATAAAAATATAAAGATAATCACACACAATTCACTCCTTATTGATCTTATATAACTCAACAAGGAAATCATCAATCCCTAGGTATTTATCACCCTTTAATGAATCAACTATTGATTTCACCTCATATAGGGAAATCTCACTATCAAGAAAAGCAATTTTCTAATGGAAAACATTTTTCGGAATACATAGTGAAAAAAGTTCTATTAAATTTTATTTGCATATTCAAAACATCTAATAAAAAGAGATTAATTGAAAGAGAAAAACAATTATTCATCTTGATCAACTTAATATAAAAATATTTAGTAGAAACAAAACCATAACAATCAATCATGGGGATATTTTTATTCAATGTTTCATTTTAAAAAATCAAAAGAGTAATTTCAAACCTTTATCCCCAAGCTTAATTTGGTTTAATATAGACCTAATCTAATCACTTCTAGATATATACCTTCTATTTTGCATTATCTTATACTTAATTATATTAAATTTGTCAATAAGGATGCAATTATTAGGAACATTATATAGGGAATTTTAAAAAACAATAAACTTTTCTTGAATAAATCAAGCAACATTAATTTTTATCTTAGTCTTGAATTGACCATAGCTTCGAGTAAGATTTTTACTCAACTCCATGTTATTTTTACATTTATCAATATTTTAGGAATAATCAATTGTAAGTATACAAATATTTGAAGAGGTACACATCCCCTCTCTACAATCCAAATCATTCATAAGAGAAACATTTAGCTTATAAATACCCTTAGAATTAGAAACACCCATATCCATTTTAGTATTTAGAGAGACATTAATCTAAATGGGATGGTGGTCATAAATGGTTAATGTAAGTGCATACACATATTTTCCATTATCCTAATGTTGAATACTAAACAATCCCTTATTGATGAAAAATGTCTCAAGTCTATAATATACTCCCTTACTTTTGACTTGATTATTGCACCATAGAAAGCAAATGCATTTATTTTACCTCCTTCCCTTATTTAGAGGATCAAATATATTATGAATATTATTGAATATAATTCATTTACTTTCCAAGATTTAGGTTCAACTACCTACTTGTCCTATTTATCTTTAATCATGTTGAAATCACCATCCTAGCCCCAACAATCGATATAATATGTGTATATTTGGATGCATGTATCACACTAAAATGAAGAATATATGGAAAATAATTATATTATACTTACTAATATTGATAAATAATGTAAGGACACAAAATATTACAACAAGGAACTAGCTAAATATTTTTTGGTATTTTTTATTTTTGTAATGTTTTTGGTCCATTTATAGAGTATTTGATTTTTTTTATTTTTTTGGGAAATAAAAAGTATATCCAATTATCCCATAAAATTGATGCTCATATATAAGTTATCTAAACTATAAATATCATAAATCAAATTATTATCATTACCAAAGCGCATGGATAAGTGTAATATATGGCATTAGAGGCTATGTGATCCTTTGCATCTGTATAATAAGACTATGTGGTCTCAAAGAGGTAATACACAGAGTAGGGGTTCATATAACCCACCATTTTGTGCTCTATAATTTGTTTTAAATATTAATAATAGTAAAATGTTTAGTTTTATAGATAACTAAGCATTTTTCATGGTAGTAGATGAGGAAAAACCAAATGTTTAACCCTAAATTTAGATATGTGGGTATCTAGAGTTAAGGAAATTAGATTGGCTTTTACACAAAGGTGGTGAAATAATAATTTATATTATGATTAAAAGATAATTAAGATCATTTATAGTGACTTAAAACCAAAAAAATTAACAAACATGAGATCTCAAGCATAATTCCTTAGATTGATAAAATTTTAGGAGAATATAAATATCTAAAAAGACATAAACCAAAAGCTATACCTTTCAAATGGAATCATTCTCCAAGCCAAATTTACATGTATTTTTGTCTAGATTATAGAGATAGTATTACTTATCAATGTCACTTATGAATTTATATGGCATATCCCCTTCTCTATGAGTGGTTTAGTTTATGAGTGGATTAAATGTTGAAGTTTCTCAATGGATTTTTACAAATTTTCTTTGCACAAAAAATCTTCTTAAAGGCATATGGTGAGCCTTGTATATATAGATTTGTCAGATCAATTATAAATTTTGAATACTAATCTATATTAATGGATATAATTAAATTAAAGTTGATTACTAAATGTAACATATGTTCTAGAAAGAGGTTGTATTATGAGGCATGTCTTCTAAATTCTAAAATTTCCCTGTGATGATATTCAATCATAAATTTTTGTATGATGTCATGATTATGTTAAAATTTTAAATACTTTTTGCATATTTTAATATTTCATACTTATAAATTATCCAATTTATATGGATTTTATGTTTAAACATTTAATGTTATTATATATGCTAATTATTCTAAATTATATTCTTTATGATTTATGCAATATTGAAATTTGATTACTTGTTCTAGTTAATTTCCCCAAAACATTGCTTACAAAACAATAATTTAGCTTGGAATTAATAAGATAAAATTTAAAATTGGTTATAGTGCATTTACTCAATCAAGGATGCCCCAGTGTGCAAGAAAATTTGGGTATTTTAGTCATATCTAAACCTATTTTAAATGTTATCAAAGAAAGTTCTGGTTTTAAATTCAACATGAAAGTGATAGGAATTAAGTGTCTACATTTTTACCCTATTTCAAATGGTTTTGTGAGACACTATGTGAACTAGATAATTTTTAAATAAATAAAAATTCATTAGAGTTATTGAATAATGATTGAAGATTGATGTGTTCATGTTTTTATTGATTTCCATTCAATAAACTAAAAATAAGCTCACATTACTACCACAAATATTATTTAAGACACCTAAGATACCCCCTTGTGGGGTGGGTTAAAAAATAAATTTGATGGATGGTCCCTTAAAAATAATAAAACTAGATGCTCCATAGCCAAAGAGGCCAAGAAATAGAGTAATTAGAAGAAAATAACATAAAAAATGAACCAAGGAGTTGAAAATAGGGATATTGAAAATAAAAATGGGACAAGGTAAAGGTGGGGATAAAAATTTTAATTTTAAGATATATATTTACACCTAGTGGTGAAAATGGTTCATTTTATCCTTCCCCTATTGATATTTTTATCTATATTTGGATGTGAGACCTTCAAGTGAAATGGTATGCATTATGTGATAGATCCACCTTAGTGAGTGAGTCTATGAGTACCAATAACTAACATATCATCGCTAAGTACCTTATAATTTTTGAACGTTTGATAATTTGTTATGCATTATAAGTACAAAGTTGAGCGATACCGTTGGTTTTTCATTGATTACATTGTGCCCACAAATATTGATATTACCAACAAAATAATGATATTTCTAATAAAATAGGGACATCACTATGAAAAATAATGGTATCATGATAAATACATTGATATCACCCAAAAAGGCTAGAAACATTGAAATAGTGAGAACACATATTCAAAGAGGAAACACTGAAATGATGAGAACATGGAAGAAAATGGAAAGATCTCTCTATTAAGTGGAGTTGTCATCCTTATAAACAATGAGATTACTAAAAAGACCAAAGGGGATATAAATAGTGATAAAACCCTATGATACAATAGAATCACCCTCTAAAATGATGATATCACCATATTGAATAATAATATCTTAAAAATGGCCAAAGGGATGAATATATTGATAACACCCTACAAAATTGCAAGATAACGTTTGTAAATAGTGATAATTCCTTACTAAACGGTGGGATTGCTAAAATGGTAGAAAACACCTAGGTGTAAAAATACACTAAAATTAGAAGAAATAGTTGGTATGATACGAGTGATGAATGTTTGGTTTTAAATAAGTACAATGATTACTTGTGATATGAGATTGTGGGAAAGTTGTGTAGATATATTTATTTGAAATAGTGCACTAACATCTTCTTGATTTTTAGGAGTGATTTTCTATGTTGATTACTTAAGAGTGGTTCTTGCGCATGATATGATGACTTAAACTATGAATAGAGGATAAATTGGCATTCTTTGAGTTATTCATAATGAGTCACTTCAAAAAGATGTTGATGATCTAAGTGGATAGATTGTTCCTATTATCACTAGACAAGCACTAGTACTCAAAGGCTAGAACATTTCACTTATGTACTAGAGAGGTGATTGTGACATTGGAAGATATGTGGCATATTCTCTACATTCCTATTTGATGAGATATGATCTACTAGGTGTAGAAAGGTCAATTAGCTACATTTGAGGACCCTATTGGTGTGATTAATGTCACCACCATGGATTTAATAGTAGACACTAATGCCCTAGAGGAATTAGCCTTCCATATAGATGGATCACAACCACTGATTGATTAGGAGGTAGTGATTTTAATGGCAATTTTCAGTACCATATTTTTACTTTAAAAGAGAGGATTATATTTTCACATTATCATTATAGGGGTGATCTAAGATATGATGGACTCAATCACACATTTTACCTAGGACCCAATAATATTGGTTGAGTTGTATATAGGTTTTCATTTGATGGATTATTGGTGGGGGAGGACTATTAGACCCTACACATTGCTCCATATATAGGCATAAGATCCCACTTCTATAGAGAATCTGGTGGGTGACCATTAAAAGTGCAAACTAGAGGATATATTGGTATATGGCTTATATGTGAGAGGAATGGGATGATGGAGCCACCATGAAGACATATATTTATATATAAAATCCATCAACAAGATGGTGGATAGATATTTTATCTAGTGAACTTATATTTACATCTAGTTTGGTTGGTGAAAGGATATAATTTTGACTTGATATATAACCATATCATGCTAAATTAATGTTTTACATAATTTTATAGTTAAGTGTTATAGGTTTAAAATCATACAGAGGTAGTTTGGGAAATAGTAGGAATTATCAGATGGGTCTCACTATTTTTCCTATGTGACACTAAAGATTAGTGAGTAGATCCACTTATTAAAAGAGTGGAGATAATGGGAAGATTTATTATAGTTTAGTGAGTGGTCTTTGGATATGAGTGTGGAGTGGAACATGTAGGAGTCACAAGGACCTATATATTATGGTTCACATAATTTAGGCCAGTATGATTGAACAGACCTAGGCCTTCATAAAGAGAGTAGTTGAGGCCATGCCACATATGATATAGAAAGGAAAGGATAGTGCCTCGATAGGTATAATATTAAGGAGTGAGGACAATTTAGGTGTATATTAATATACATTTAGCACTGTAATAGGTGTCTTTATAATAGGTTCATTTACAACATGGTATGCCTATGTTTATATAATATGGATCAAAGAGCACTGGCAACAATCGTAATGGATGTGATAGTATTAATGATAATAGTACTAGTGGAAGTCATAATAATATAAATGGTAGTGGGTGATCCCAATATAGGTATGTGAATATGGGAGGGGGATCAGGTCTAGGCATAGAGGAAGGATAGATAGATGCTCAAGATATAATTGTGACCTTAACCTTTGCAAGAGGCTCAAGATAAACATCAAGCTATGCAGGGCCATATCAACTAGACATTTTAGATGATGCTTAGGTGAATATATAAATGATGTAAATATATATTATTGATAGGGTGATAGATATATCTAGACTAGATGGGGATGTTGTGGATCTACAAAGATAGTTGGAAAAGTACATGGTGAGACCACTAGCACATAGTGCCTGATTATAGATAGACAAAAATATTAGTACTCTAGGTCGCAACACACTTCATCATCAAAGAGGTTAGTGACATAGCCTTTACCATAACATAAATTCTTGGTGATACCATAACTACCACCACCACCATCAATTACAGGATAATGTTTTTATCAAACTCCTAGAGTGATCAATGTTGGAGATGATATTTTGATAACTAATCTATATTCTATATTTTGCCAATGTATATGTATATCCCAATGTATATAAATTTATTTTTTGATGTATAGAAATATTTTTTTATCACCTGATATATATGGACTCTAATATTATTTTGACATATGATGTTGATTTTGAGTCATAGATACTAACCCATATTGCAGATTTGATCTTTGATATTGATGTGGGTGTATATTTTTTTGCCATGATTTTATTTTTTTAATTTTCTATTATGATGGTTTGATTTATCTATATATCTAATGAGATTGATGTTGAAATTTTTTATTATAACTTTTTTATCATATGAATATTTTTATGACTAGTTATATATTCTGATTTGGATATGCACACCTTATTTAACATAGATGTTTCCATGTTTTTTTAAACAAAATTATTCATTTTGTGATGAAAAATGTAATGATTTTTTTTAATTGGTTTTTGTATATGATCACATGTTAACCATCTCATGAGGTTATGCTTTATCTTTGTAGGAAATTGATATATAAGTATGCCAAGAACTTAATTGTTAATTTTTCATATAATAGTATGCATCATAGTTAGAAAATGAATCATGATATAACATTGTATAAAATTTGAATGTGGACTAGGTTAGATATAAATACTAAAAAATATAAATCAAGATATGAAAAATCATGACCTAAGTGTAAGTCATAATACACTAAACAAAGATGAACCAAAAAAGAAGTAGATACAAATTTTAAAAACATAAGTTCAAGATATGGATAATCAATACCTAATAATAAAATATAATATTGTACAAAAATTAAATTAAAAGAATATAATCTAAGTAAAAATAAATAAATAAACAAGAAAGAAAACAAACATAAAACATAAAGGAAATTAGTGAATAAACAAATCATCAACATTGTGAAAATTTGAAAATAAAGCATTATTATTTATGATTCATCACCAAGTATAGGGAGTACCAAACATGATATCATGACAAATTAGATGAAGAGAGGGAATATAATAATTAGGAATGGATGGTTGAGCTAACTTCAAATGCCCCATGTAATTGAAGGATACCTACATAGTCTTGTTAGAGGTATACTCACTGGGGGTGAATCATTAATGCCAGTAATTCAAATCCAATTCTAAAACACTTCAAAATCTCAAGAATTTAACCAGAAACATTCATGAATCATGTAAACCATTCACAAAGAAAGCTATGCAAGATCAATGACACGTAACACATGATTTATGTGGGAAATGCTCATGGGCAATAAAACCCAACATCAAGTCTAAAACCACATGGAATATGGTCCTATAATAGATCAAAAATAAGAGACATTTAGTGAATCACCCACTTTATAAGGTGTACCAAACCCTAAGCATGAACAAGCACCAACTTGTTTTAGATGTTAAGTACTAACACAATACCTTTGATATTAATAGATCCATAACTCTAATTTCATTTCAGTATAATGTAAAAATAATTGATAACATATTTACTCAATCCTTCACTCTCTACATATTTCACACACAATCAATGCATCTAAAACACTCTTTTGGATAACTCTATACTTCTTCACTCATCTTCAATCTTTAACCCTATAAGAAAATTGTTATATGATTTAACATTTTTTATAATATTGGAGTATTATTCTTATTTTAGTTAAGGGTTTATAATAATAAATTATTAAATAATATTTTAATAATTATATTACTAATTTGTATAATTTATTGTGTCTTTTAAACCTTTCTAAATATAGCAATAAATAAGGAGAAATACAACTTAGCCTAAAACTGGATTGAGATGGCTAAGACAAAGGCTAAAAATGGTTGTGCAGGACTAAGACATTGTTGTAAATTATAATCTATCTTTCATTCGTTGAAAGGATAGGAGTTCAAAAAATAGGACACTTTGAGGTTCAATGCTATAGTCTACTCCTATCGTTATTTTCTAAACGAGTCATAAGGATCTAAGTTTTTTGGGCTTCAATCATTGTCCTTATATGAGTCTACCTATGAAATATTATGTGTTGAATGCCGATGAAACTCATTATAGAGATGATTTAATCTTAAAACCTTAGACCTTCATTGTGCTTGAATAAAACTTGAGAAAGATAGGGGTTAGTGCATGTAAGATGCACTAAATGTGTGATCCACACCCCTTGTGTGGGCATGCTTCCTACATATAAATATTTTGAAGAGGGATAAATCCATATGTAATTATCCCACCTAAATATACTTTTTATAATAGTGTTATGTAGGTAAAAAAATACCAAATTAAGAGTTCTTGAAGTGGCTAGGGACCGGTATGAGAGTTAGAATGTGTTTACAACTATGTTGGGTGAATGTATGTAGAGAATAGGGAAATTTACCTTAGTAGTTTTCACATATTCTTACTTTCTTTGTAAGATTTGTCATCTCCCTTGTAAATGAACTTTGGATGGCCTTTTATAGGGAATTGTTGGTCATGGGTTAGATGTATTCACGTTAGGCCAACATGATGAAGGATTTGGGTTCAAAATGTGATTAGATAAGAGCACTAAAACTAAGACACCCTAGGGTCCAATGTCATTGTCCATATATGACACTCCTATCCTATAGGCTTGAGACCTAGGGGGATAGGATTATCTTAGAAAATAGAGTCTATCTTTGCTGGAATAAAGGTCTAAGAGGCTATAGATGATTTGTAATGAGAAAAAGGTGTATATGAGGGTTATGAGAGCTTTAAATAAGATATTATGGATAGGATATCACAAGACACACTCAAAATACCAATTTGGACATTTTATATGACTGCATTTTCCACCCCCTTTATTCTAGTGATGTAGAAAAGTGAAATACTAGGATAAAGGAAAAATAGAAAGTGTACCTCAACTTAAATGTAAGGGCAAAACCCATGAAGCTGTGTGATGCTAAGTGTGCATAGAGAGAGCACATTCTAATTTTTAAACCTAAAAGAGAAAATAAAGAGTAGATCAGTTCATATTAGACACTCTACGTCTAAAACAAGAATTTACAAAAGCTAGGTAAAAGAGAGAGGAAGAGAAAGGAATGAATAAACCTCACTGAGTACATGGACCAATACAAATCTTATTATTTTTTTAGTGATGATGAGTGATTTTTGATAATTTTGGGTATGTGTTGAACCAAATTAATATCACAAATAACACTGAGTGCTTAATTCCCTAAGAGTGGCTCAAGAATACAAAGGCTAGTCCTTTGTCTACATCATCACTTACTAAATGAAGCTATGTGATTATGCATGTGTTAATTGATGTTTAAAATATGTGTCTAATCCCTTTCAATAGGTGGATCAAGAATATAAATTCTATCCCTTTGGCTCCATTATTTCCCACCAAGTCAAGCTATGCACTAATATCGATATGAATGTGTGTCATATAAAATGGTTCTTGAAGCCCATGAATGTTGTAAAATCTAAAAATGTGGTATGGATAGTTGAATGTGTACTAGAAACTAGGCTAATCTTAGCCACTTTGAGAGGTTGAGATTAGGATCATATGAAATCCACTCCAAAAATATGAACTAGGCTTATGTGGAAGACACTTAGGAATTATTTTAACTACCTACAGATGGAATAAGGCATGTAAATACTAGGGATACCTAGGTAATGTTATAAACTCAAAAAGAAAAGAAGTTAATTGTGTTCTATAACATTGATTTTGATCTAAAAGTTATACCAACTAACTAATCTAAAATTGGAAGTGAGAGCCATCATGCCATGCATGATGCCCCCTATGTCTAGATTCTCTAAGAAAAAATTGTACTAAAATTTCCCAATCTAAACTAAACTAGCTAGAAAAATTGTAACTGGTCTAACCTTTTGTTTGTTTATGAAAAATTTCTTTTTTCTACTATTTGCATAGAAGAACTAAAAATAGGACACCTTGGTATCCAGTGTTATAGTCTAATTTTGGTGCTCTTATCCTTTACTACTTATGATGACTATTCTATGTTCATCATTGTTTTCTTGGTCTATTCTATCTGGTTTGGGTTCTGGTTGCTATTTTGAGTGTTTTGAAACTAATCTTTTTGACCAGTAAAAGGCTATGATCTCTATGACAAAACCCTTGATTATTTCCCCCTCTTTTTAGGGTAGGAATGAAGACCTTACAATGACTTCTCTTATAATAAATATCCCTACAAGTGTGTTATACTATAAAATACATGATATATAAACTATAATAAAAAATATTTCTCAAACTATAACATATATTGTATTGGATATTGTTAGATCGATAAGGGTATGCTTAGATAGATGTAATAATGTAATATCATGTGTATTTTATTTAATTTAAACTAATAATGTTAGTTTTTAGTTTCTCATTTTCAAGGAGGGATGGATCATGATGTTCATCATGACATCCAAGAAAGTAATAAAATGCACGATGTGGATCATGGTGTTGCAAACAATTAGAAGCAAACAAGAAACAAATACTCAAGGAAAGAAGAAAAAAGCACAAAAGTGGCAAAGGGGCCAAGCAAATAAGTGACATGGGCACATTTTCACTCAAAATAGAAATCAAATATACAAGGCATGTTCAAATTCCCACATACACATATAATTGAAAATAAGCTACGTTGACATGAAGGCCACAAACACATAGAAGAATAGAAGCAAAGGACATAGGCAAATGTCCTAAAGCACACACAATAATAGAAGCAAAGGAAATTAGTGAACATCCTAAGATAAACACAAGAGATAAAATAAGAAATGATAAATGAAATCACATCTTAGCTATGAAAAGCAATAAATGAAGGAATGTAAATGCTAGAAATACAATCGCATCTAACTAATCAAAGTAAGAAGTCAAAGTTTGCAAAACATGTAGTACAAGAATAAGTAGACTATAAGAAATGAAAAAGTGCTATATACTAGTGAGTGTCAATATAATAATTTATGTAATCTAGTAATTAATATACATCAAAATGATAACTAGAGTGTGTGGTGTAGGAATGACATAAAATAGAAGGTGTAGTCATGTAGAAGGTACCCTTGGTGGGTAGATATATCAATGAATGTCTCTAATATATGAAGTATGATGCCTCCTCAATGGGTAGAGTGAAGCAATCAAGGGTATGGATGTCACTGAACACACTCAAAGAAGATCAAGTGAAGCATGGTAATGTAGATAAATCGATAAACAATAGCATATAACAACAAAATTTAAGTTTAGCATGATAGTAGAAATGTAAGGCATGGATGATGCATATAGTTAGAATTTGTTTAGTGTTTTGAGTTATTTTAATGTTTCTAATATTTTGAAATATTTGATTTTTTTTGTATTTTGAGAATAAGCTATGTACATGAAATCATAATGAAACTATGTACAAGTAATCAAAAAGAAACTATTTATAAGAAATTGAAAAAACTATGTACAAGAAAGCAAATAGACACTATGCACAAGAAAACTACGAAAATATGTAAAAGAAATACTAAGAAGAAATGATACTAACTGTTGAGTCTCATAAGAGACTCCCTATCATGGTGTCCTATATCAAAAAAAAGAATCGTGTGTGATTGTGAATCACAAGGGAATGGCTACAAATATGAATCTAAATATTTGGATTCATTATCGATATCTTGGAATTCATAATAACATGTATTGTTCCACTCATCAGTATCTTCTTGATTTTGAACAAATGGAATGCTAGTGTTGAATTTTTCATATATGGATCTTTTCCTTCGGTAAATTATGTATGTGAATAATTTTTATTTGAATGTTCAATAAATGCCTATGCTTGGTGACAAACATTATGAACTACTAGAATCAGAGTAGTGATGCCTTAAGCATGCTTTCCAAAACCTTGAACTTGATATTAAAACTTTTCTAGATATTTTTTACCAAACCCATATTGTTTTGAAACTTGAGCCTCATTATGGAGAGGTCAATTTTCTCATCTTTTTTGTGCTTTACCTGTGCTTATGGTAATATTTATTGCTCTAATTTTTCTTTTTGATACTTTTATTGTTCAAATTTATGCTTTGGTAACCACTTTTGTATTATTTATAGATCTGACCCTTTGTGAATGTGTTCTTGTTCCACTATGGATTTCTTGATTGATTTACCTTGTATAAGTTCCTTATTAGCAATTATCTATTGTATATGTTTTTTCAATGTCAAACATGAATTTGTGTGATGTTCATGCATTTTATGATATGTACAATAATATATGTATCTTTTCATTGGATGCAAAAGAGGTAGTTTGATCAACTTGGATTTTATCATTTCCCTTATTACCTCACATGAACTATTATTTGATTGTTGAATGATATTTAAATCACTAGTTATAGAGTTACTTTGTTATGAATTTTTGTTTTGATATGTAACATTGGCTGCAACTAATTGACAAGGTAAAGGTGCATATACATGATTGGCACTAGGGTGCCTTTGAGGCTTTTGTATAATATGATTTTCCAATATTGTGATATTTTCATGTAGTAATTGATTCTATGTTTGTAAATTTTAAATTAACTTGATCATATTGGTGATTTGATCCCTTAAAGTCTCACAAGTGCAAACCCTAGTTGCTTGTGATTGAACATGTAAGCACATATGTTGAAGATGGTTTTAAGAAGGTATAGTCTAAATGTATGCATTTAGAATAATAGTATAGGCATCCTCACCTTGTTTAGGGGTAATAGCATGGACTTGGTTAGAGGGAAAGTAGTTATCACCCTCTTTGGGGAGAGGAGGAGAAATAAATTCTTTCCTATGCATAAGATATGACACTAAAACTTGATAGGTGGTTTTCAGCTTATGCAATGGATCCTCTAAGTATGTATGTATTTTATTCTTAACTAAATTTCAAATAATATAAATATAGCATGTTAAATAAGTAATGAAACCTTGTATTAAGGAAAGTTAAACATTGTTTTGATGGAAAGGGATCTAAATATGTTTAGCAGTATATTACTTAATATCATCCCATATTATAAAAAATAAGCATGAAAGAGAAAGAATGAAACTTTTCATTAACATATAGTATAATTCATCATTAATATACATGAGAGGATTGAGTATGGACTCTATTGTTTTCAATAAATGTTATGAAATAAATGAAATCCATTTTTGATTTTATATGTGAAATCTAATTTAAATGTAAGGTGATACCTCAAGTAAACAAAAGGACCTAGTATATGTAACTAGGGTTTGAAAAAAAATTATTTTCAAAACTATTATGGATTTTTTGAAAAATTAAAAGTGTAATTTTGATTAAAATATTCAATAAAAATTAGAAGGAATTTTTCCTAGGGTTTCTAGGGTTTTTGTATGTAAAGGGACCTAGTAAATTCAATTAGGGTTTAGAATAAATTATTTTAAAAATTACTATAGTAAATTTAAAAATTTAAATGTAAAATTTTGATTTAAGTATTCAGGAAACCAAAAAAATGTTGGAAAAAATGAGAAGGAATTTTCCATAGGGTTTCTATGGTTTTTTTATGCAAACGAAGTAAGTCGGGTTCACCAAATGATTTAACTTTATTGGGAATATTAGAGTCTTATTCCTATTTTAGTTAGGGGTTTAGAATAATAAATCAAAAAATAATATTGAAATAATTATATTACTAATTAGTATAATTTATTGTGTGTTTGAAACCTTTCTAAAAATAAAAATAAATAAGGATAAATACAACTTAGCTTAGAATTGGACTAAGACAACTAAGATATAGGCTAGAACTGGTTTTACAGGACTAGGAGAATGTCACAAATATGTATCTAGATTTAATTAGATGAAAATAAAAGAACATCAAAAATAGGACACCTTATGGTTTGGCACTATATTCCACTCCTTCCACTATTTTCTAACTTGGTCATAGAGATCTAAGTTTTATGGGTTTTGTTCATTGTCCCTATATGAGTCTTCCTAAGAAATCTTAAGTGTTCAATATTGATGGATCTCCTTGTAGATGTGATTTAATATTTAAACCCTAGACCTTCATTATGCTTGAATAAAAATTGAGAAAGAGTGGGGGTTAATGTGTGTAAGATGCATTGAATGTGTGATCTATGCCCCTTATATGGGCATACTACCTAGAAACCAATACTCTAAAGAGGGATCAAGATATATGTAGTTCTCCCACCTAAATTTTATCTGTGTAATAATATTATGTAGATGTAAAATTTCCAAATTGAGAGTGATTGAGGTGGATAGGGATTGGTATGAGATTTTTAATGTGTTTGTAACTATGTTGAGTGATTCTATGTAGAAAATAGGGAAATTTACCTTAATAGTTTGTTCGTATTCTTGCTTGTTTTGTAAGATTTGTTGTCTACCTTGTAAATGAACTTTGGATGGGATTTAGATGTATTATTTATAGGCTAACATGATGAAGAATAGGAATCAGATGGAAATGACCATTTGGGATTGAAATATGATTGGACAAGAGGACACCTTAAGGTGTGACATTATTGTCTAAGTATGGCACTCTTGTCTTATAGGAGCCAAACCTAGGGGGATAGGATTGGCCTAGGAAGTAGAGTTTAGTTAATCTAGAATTAATTTTTTTAAGGCTACAGATGACTTTAAATGAGAAAAATGGTGTCTAAGAGGGTCATGAGAGCATGCAAGAAGGCCTTACAAATAGGGTGTCATAGGACACACTCAAACTACCAATTTGGACATTTTATATGAATATATTATAATATAATAAATATTACCTATAGGTCATGTATACAGTCCTCAATCTTCTCTAAACTTCAATCCATCCACCAAGCACACTCAAACATCACTATTCTTTGCATATCCACTCTCTAGAAACCATCACTTTGGATTTTTCTCTTTATAGAGTATACTTCTTCATTACCTTCTTTGTAGGCCATAATAATTTACTTAACTCTAAATTATTATATGCCACTAATACATAGCTCAATACCACATTCATATATCGACCATAGCATCCATATATCACCTTTAAGAATATATACCTTTAAATTAGGCCTTGGTAGGCCTTTTAGGTCTCATATAAACATATTCACCCCTTTATCACTTCACTGAAAAAACTTAGGAACAAAAGATACCTTAAAATAATATAGGTCCATGACACATGACTGTTAAGTCACCTTACAGTTCTTACATTCATCCCTACTCACCTCTTCATATGATAATCCTATCAAACTTTTGCCTTGTATAATAAAACACCATGAACAAATCAAAATTCAACTTGTAAGCAATTGCTCATACTGCACATGGATTGCTCAAACCTCCAAAATCCATAAAAATATTTTTAGGGAGTCTAAAACACTCTCCAATAGATAATTCACCTTGAAACATCCAAAAACTATCAATAAAAACTCAAACATCCTTCACGGGTCACTTGTAGAAGATGGTCAAACCCTCAATCAACTTTGGACAATAATAAATGTAAATGTACTATCATTCAAACCTCCAAGTTATTTTTCCTAGATTTCCCCTAAACTTCTATATCTCTTTGATTTTTATACCTCTATAAAATTTATAACTAAAATAATGAGGGCTAGTTTTCCTTTATAAAATAAAATATTTGAATTTTAACTGTTACTTTTTAATCCAAATTTTTCTATGGAAAATAGAGAAATATGCTTGAGAAGCCAAATTTGAAACATATTATCTATTTATACACACATATTTATGACCTAAAACATGGAATATATGATCTTGTCACAAAATTTATTAGGTCCATATGACCAAATCCTTCTTACACTTCAACATCTACAAATTCTAATGTAATCAATCTACTCACTCAACATGATTTGCCAAAATACCAACTAGGCCTAAATGACCAGAAGGATGATTAAAATGGAAACCTATCACATCCATAATCATTCCAAGAACTCTTGACACCCCATAGGGCCTATGCAACATGATCAAAAAATCAACATCATCCATCAACCTACCTAACCAAGCAAATACTGCAAGATCCATGCATGAGTAATACGGCACACTTTGTCATTGACCTTATAACATATAAGACACCCCAAGAATACTCTTTACAACCTCATGTAAAAACTTGGACATCTTGGATACATAATTTAAAACACCTCAACAATCTCTTCATTTGTCATTGATGTCAACACCAACACAAGACTATGTACATACTCATTTCTTCTTTTGCAAGCACATTCTCCCCATTTGACCCGATGACAAAGTGGGCTTACCTACTGAACCTGAGGACCTAAAAAAAATTCAAATTTTTCATATCCAACATTAATAAGGGACTCATATGAGATATGATATAAACTCCCCATAACATTGTGTATACCATTTGTTACCAAATCTTAACAGTCTTGATCATTGACAATACACCATCTTGATCATGCCCTACTATATGAAGAATTAAATATTTTAACCTTAGAGTCCCCTTGATCACCTTCTAACCATCTCCAACTGTGATGAAACCTTATAGTTATTCTTCAAGTACTCTCTCATAAGCCAACCCCATAGTCATCAAAATATGTTTCAATCCATAATAAAAACATGAAATATGTTTAGAAACTCATATGAGAAAAATAATACCTTTTTATTTTGTATAAAATGACCAAAAAGTTTATTTTTTCATACTCACCTTACATAGAGGCATAATAGCCCTACCTGAACCTTGAAAATCCCATAACTTTCTATGTATGCACTTTCATGGCTTAAAATTTCATATCTAGAGTAAATTAATATTACCCCTCATTCATGACAATAATTATCATCCAACTCTTCCTCTTTACCATAAATCATTCACAAACTAACATGTCATTAGCCCTCCATTTACAAAAATCTTCAATCACAAGATAAACCATACACATCCTAATGATTGTAAAACACTATTTTAGCACTATTTTGGCCATTTAAATAGATTAATAAGCCTTAGGTATCAAATACCTATCACTAACTCATATAGTACAAAAATTAGGGCATCATAAATAAATTTGGTCAACTTACCAGCTTTCAGTCAATGCGGGCTTCTAAAACTTGTTTCACACCTGGAGGTCATCAATGCACACTTCTGGATCAAATTCTTAGGTTTGAATCCTATGGGAACCCATAGAACCATGAAATGGTTTTTATCCATCTAATCCTTATGCATAGACTATGATACCTAATAGCCATCAAAAATATTTATCTTGTCTTCAAGAAACTTTCAAAACCTAAAACTACTAGGAACGCACCTATATGAGGTCAACACACCATTATATGCTATAAATTAATCTCAACCACTTATTAATCTTAAAGTAACACCTAAAATCAATAAAATTATTCATGTAAACCCTATGTACATAGTAGTCACTATGCTAAAACACCTTAGAATGATAATTTAGGCCTTTTGGTATTTCCTCAACACCTTTTGCACATAGTCATACCCAAACCAATTGCCCTCCACCCTTGTTTGGATTTTTATGCCTCAAAAGCATAAAATTTTCAAGAAGAGTACACATTAGGTAGTGAACACTAACCAAGTGGGTCAAATGAAACAAATGGCCAAAATTGACTCCTTTGACCAAAGTAGCACATGAAACCACTTGTCATACACTTCTAAACATTCTCTTCATACTTCATATCAACCTTGCCTTCATGCTTCATGTTTTATCCTTATAAATCAAGCATTAAAAAATGATTAAAAACTACATTTAGGACCAATGTCCCTAAATAGAACTCTTGAATATTTTCACCACAAACCTATGCATCAAGCTCATGAACATGTTTTCCCACCTTAACCAATGACATTCTATGATCAACACATGTCTTGAAAATAAAATATCATTTTTTTCTATTGAAATGGTATTGGTAAATACCAATCAATAATTATACACACCTCTATACTGATTGGCATCTTGTACATTATTTAGATCATACAAACTTACTTCCATAAATAAAATATGTCTCCTAATAAACATAGGTAGACACTCCCATATGTCATGGAGGGACTAAATGTCCCAAAACTCAAGAGACTTTGACATCTCCATGCTCTTAATTGACTTGTGTTCCTTCCTCATCATCAATTTGGCTTTGATTCAGTTCTTAACATTAGTATTTCTTTTTGACTCGGAATGCTACTTGATTTCCTTGTCCATTCAAGCACTTAAGGATTGTTCTTTGACAAGTGAAAATTTTCCCTATTCTATCATGTCAAATAATCCATTTCTGGCCTATTTTACATTCACCTCCTTAGGTCTCCATTTATTATAGTTCTTTTTCTTCATGTTAGGATTGACTTTTTTTGAAGTAAAATGCTCACCATTCCTATATAACCTTGTTACATGACCTTTCTCATGACACTTGTAGCAAATCATATTTTTTTGATAAAAAATCATTGTTTCTTACCTCATTAGGACAAAATCTTGTAATGTGACCTATGTCATAATATTTGTATCACTCAAATCCATTCACACCACTTGATTGATGATTCAAATCATATTTCCAAGCAAATTCATTCATTAAGGGTCTTATACACTCTCTTGACCTATGACCAAACTAATTGCAAGAGTAATAATTACCATTGAAATTGGCATACCTCATATCATTTGGTTATTTGATAGGATTAGTTTTCAATCTTCCAAAATCATCATTCCTTGATTGATAATTGACCTTCAAGGTCTAGATTACTCTTGTTCATATTATCTTTATTTTTAATAGCATTCTCTCTAGCATGATTATTATTTTGATCCAACATCACTATCTTCTCAATCTTCTTATCCTTATGAGTATCTTCATGGAACCCTAGGCTTGAATTGTCATTTGAGACATTTTGACTTGTTAATAAGTCATCAAGGTCAACTTTAATTTACTCAAAATTTTGATATGTCTCAAGCTTGGTCATAGCTTGATCTAGGTTCTCCTATAAAGACTTTATCTCTAATTTGTATTTGACACTTTTTCATCCTTAATCCTTACCTCTTTTTTTAGGGTATAAACCCAAGTTTCAATATGTTCAATGATATCATCATGCTTCTTTACTTCATTCCTCAGACTTTGTTCAAAGAACCCAATTTTATCCTTATATCTCTTGATCAAGGATGTTTGTTTTCTATTCTTGCATTGTAAAATCTTTAACTCTTTCATGAAATTTAGATATTTATACTCCAGAGTGACTTTTTCATCTTCTTCCTCTGACCTATCTCCATTAAATATATCTCTACCTAAAGATAATTCACCTCCATCATCCATAAGAGTGATAAACAGTGTCTCCTTGTATTCATCATGGCATGACTCATCACTGTTTGATGTGTTTCCTTCTTCTTTAGTAGATGAGTGACTATATTCTTCATGGTAAAGACTCTTATTACCTTTGTATGACTTCTTCTTTCAATTTCTCCTATTAAATAACATGTTGTACTTAATAGGACCCTCAGATTTTTTGTGCTCATCCTCGTGATATTCCTTACGAGATTCCTTGTGTTTAGACTTACCTCTATCTACACACTTAGCTAAAAAATAACTAACTTTACCACATGAAAATTTTTAAAAGGAAGATCCCCTTCATACTTACCTAATCCTACATTTAATTTCCTTGCAATCATGGCTTCAAGTTTATCTTCATTAAAATCAACTTATTCAAGAATAAACTTTTTCTTCTTGGATTTTCTCTCCTTGATTACTTTCAAGGATGTTTCCTTCTTAGGAGGTCTATCCTCATTGACTCTCATCTCATAGGAAATATGGATGACATGAAATTCATCCATCTTCATCTAAGTGAGATCATGACTTTCTACTACAATAGATACATTTGAATCAAATATGAGGGTGAGAGCTCTTAATACCTTTTGTACTATAGTATATTATTCAATGTCCTCTCCAAGACCTCTGATCATGTTTATTATTTCATCAACCATTAGAATATAGGATTATATAGTATCTTCTTCCTTCATTTTGAGGAACTCATTTTCCTTTGGTAAGTCTATAATTTAGCCAACTTAACCTTTGAATCCCCTTCATAGATATTTTACAATCTGGCCCAAATTTCTTTTGAATCAAATTTGAGGGTGAGAGACCTTAATACCTTTTGTAATATTGTAGATTCATAAATCTCTTATCCAAGACTTCTGATTATGTTTATTAATTCATCAAACCTTAGAATATAGGATACTATAATATCTTCTTCTTTCATTTTGAGGAGCTCAAATTGCCTTTGATAAGTCTATAATTTAGGCAACTTAACCTTTGAATCCCATTCATAGATAGTTTATAATTTGACCCAAATTTATTTTGAATAAAATGTGAGGTTGAGAGACCTTAATACCTTTTTTATTATAGTATATTCTTCAATCTCCTCTGCAAGACCTTTAATCATGTTTACTACTTTATCAACCCTTAGAATATAGGATGCCATAGTATCTTCTTCCTTCATTTTGAAAAACTCAAATTGCCTTCAATAAGTTTTTGATTTAGCCAACTTAGCCTTTAAATCCAATTCATAGATAGTTTATAATTTGACCTGAATTTCCTTGGTAGACTTGCAATAGATCACCTTGATTAACTCATCCTCTGACCAGCCACAAATGATAGCATTCATAGATTTAGAATTTCTCTCACTTAACTTCTTCTTAGATACATTATTTAGAGAAGTAATTAGTGTAGTATAACCATCCATAATGTATTTCAGAATATTAATCCATAGATAGATTATGTATTTTATCATCCATACACTCTAAAAATCATAATTATATCCATTTAATAATGGTGTTTGCTTTATAGATGAACCCTACATATGTTGACATGCCATATTTTACCTTGGATCACCTTCAAGTGGTTAAACTTGTAAAGAAGGTATTGATATAATACCAATTATTATAGGTACAATGATTGAGAGGGGGGTGAATTAGTGATGCAATAAATTCAAATCTAATTCCAAAATCCTCCAAACTCTTAAGCACTTAATCAAAAACATTCATGAAGCATGTAAACCATTCATAAATAAAGTTATGCAACATCAATCACACATAACACATGAATTATGTGGGAAAACCTCATGGTGAATAAAAAAAACTCTCAATCCTACAAGCACATGGACTACAATCCATCTATAATATATCAAAAATAAGAGACCTTTAGTGAAGCACCCACTTCACAAGGATTACTCACCCCTAAGCATGAATAAACACAAATTTTTTATAGATGTTGAAAATCAAAACAACACCTTTGATATCAGTAAATATGTAACCCTAATTGTATTTAAATATTATGGATAAACAATTTATAACACCTATATTCAATCTTTCACACTCTCTCAAGCTTTCACACATAAGCAATGCATCCAAAAAACCCTTTTGGATCACTCTATACTCATTCATTCATATTAAATATTCAACCCTAAAATAACAATATTATAAAATCATAAATATGATATATACATCATTCAAACATTCTTTAACCTCCTTTTCACATCAATAAATCTAGAAAGCATATTCACACTTCAATATTCTTCGTATATCGACTCTGTAAAAACCATCATCTTTGATTTTGATCTTTATAGAGTATACTTGTTCATCACCTTATTGGTTTTCCATAATAATTAACTCTTAATTATTCTATCCCACTAAAAAATATCACACTACCACCTTCATATGTCAACCATAACATCCATATATCACCCTTAAGTAGCTACACCTTTCAATTAGGCGTTAGTAGGCCTTTTAGGTCTCATGGAGATCTACTCACCCATTTATCTCTTAACTTAGTAAAAATAGGAACACCATAACCTTTAAAATAATATAGGTCAATTCCAAATTACCCCTAAAATATCCCCAAGTGATGACATTCATCCCTACTCACCTCTGCATATGCAAAACCTATCAAACATTTTCCTTTTATACTAAAACACCATGAATGAATCAAAAGTCAACTTGAAAGTAATTTTTCATATTGATTATGGTTTATTAAAACCTATAAAATCCATAAATATTATTCTCAAGGATTATAAAACAATATCTAATAAATAATTCACCTTAAAACATCCAAACACTATCAATAAAAACTAAAACATCCTTCCTAAGTCACTTGCATAAGATGGTCAAACCCTCAGTCAACTTTGGACCATAATAAATGCAAATTTAATAGATTTCGAAATTCCAAGTTATTTTTCATGGATTTCAATTAAATTATACCACTTTGATTTTCATACCACCATCAAATTCATTCTCCATCAAAAATTATAGCTGAAGCAATGAGGACTAGATTTCTTTTGTAAATTCAAATATTTGAATTCCAATGGTCACTTTTTAAAGGAAAATGAAAATTTGTATGTAAAATAGAGAAATATGTCTCAAAATCTAACATTTAAATATTATATACTTTGATACACACATATTTATGACCTAAAACTTGGATCATATGATCTTCACATAAAACTAATTAGATCCATGTGACCAACTCCTTACACTTCCACACGTGCGAATGTTGATGTCATCAATATACTCACTCCCCCTGATTTTACAAATGACTAACTAGACCTAAATGATCACAAAGATGAACCAAATGGAAACCTAGAACTTCCATACTAAATATAATCACTATTGACACCCCATAGGGAATTTACAACATGATCACATTATCAACATCATCCATCAACCTACCTAACCAAACAAATACTGCAAGCTCTATGAATGAGTAATAAGACACGCTTTGTTATTGGAATTATAACATACAAGACACCTGACTAATACTATTTTCCACCTCATATAAAATCTTGGAGATCTTAGATACATCATTTAAAATAACTCAAGAAGTCTATGTAGACCATCAGGATAAATGTAGTTCTCCCGAAAATTGGGAAGGAAGAAAATTGACAAAAAAAAGATTAGGATGAAAAGGATAAAAGAGGAAAATAGGAATGACTTGAAAAATGGTGAGATAATAGTATAATAAATTTTAAAATGGAGAGAGCATGCATGATAATAATTTTCATTATGGGGAAAGCATAAATGATAATAATTGGGGAAATACAAATGGAAATGGAACTGATAATCACTGAGTTGTCTTGAGATACACCATGTATCCAAGAATTTCATACATAATTTTTTTGTACCTTAGGATGATGTATTTATCCTATAAATTATATGGTAATGAATGGATAATACTATTGATTAAAGTGATCAGATTTATAATTAAGACTCACACCTAGGTCGTGGGATAACACCTAAGGGAATGGGTTAAGCCAAATATTGTGTGAATGATTAGATTTGATTGAATGAAATGGAGATATCATGATTTTGATATTAAAAATCCCACATTTGATTTTTTAATTCTAAATGAAAGATGTGCCCACATGATAATATAATAGTGTCATATAGAACATATATAATAGTGAAAGACACTATCTAATAGGATGATCAAGTGTGTCAAGATCTGGTGGCTTCATATCCCTTTTGGGGAGTTTCTAATTTTTTGACTTTATATGATTTTTTAATTTTCCAATGTTTTTGGGTTTCTGGAATAAGATCTATAAAGGAGTATTTTATGAGTATAATGTATAGGGGAATATAAAACAATGTGTAATGAACCATATAAAGTAAAACTAACCTTGGGTAGGGTCTCAAATAATAACTAAAACTAACTGAAATGAGGCTAGCTCCAAAAATGGCAAGAGTATGAGATTGGTAAAAAGAGGGGAAATGTGAAAGGACTATTATTCCACAACAACACAGAGCCGTGAAAGAACCACCCTTGAAGATAAATTTAGAATGTAAAGGAATATGATTGAGTGGGAATGTAGGATCATCAAAAAGATAAAATAATTCATGTCAAGGACTACCAAGCATGGAAACCATGCCAAAATAATTATGGTATATTGAAATTCTACCTATGAAAATATGCTAATAATGACCCAACTTGAATTATGTGTTGATCTATCCATTGTAGTTTCCTATAGTACCTATAGGTCCTAATCAAGATCAAGATAGTAATATGATATAGGGAAAATACAATTCTAAACTCAGGAATTATAAATGAAATGAGGGGAATAAGAAATAATGTGAATGGAATTCCCCCAACCAGGGGCTCTCATAGACAATGTTTGATCAAGTCTAGCACAAAAAAGATTTAGATGCATAGTGTTAATGGGCTCATAAAGTTAATACCCTTATATAGGATCCAAACTTTATGCCCTAAAACCATAATTTTTAGTGACAATTTTTTTCTTCTTGCAATTGGCATTGGTTATTTTCTTATTCTCTTTTAAGACAATATCACCCACTTTTGATTCTCTTGGGATAACATGGTTTTTATATATACAACATAGCTAATTTTAATATGCTTTGATATGTCTCAAGGTATCTATTCATTTCTCATCTAATATTTATAGCTCTTTTATCATGTAAATTTTATAGTCTTTTTCATTAATGATACCCTATAATGAAATATGCAGAGTGGGCAAATTGATCTCAATCAATAGAATGGATTCAAATCCAAATATTAAGGAGTATGGTTTGAAATTTTAGGAGTGAAAAAATTGGTAATGGAGGCCCAAAGGGTATAAAATAATTAAAAATTCAAATATTATCCATCTTTGTTAAAATTCTCCTTAAGGAAATTTGCAATTGTTTAATTAGATTCCTTAGATCGGTCAATACCTTGAGGGTAATAGGGCATATACCATTTATGTCAAGTATGGTATTTTGTATAGAGTGTTTTTACATACTTATTATTTAATGACTTTCCATTATCATATATAATGGAATATAGATTTCCATAGTGATAGATGAGGTGGTTCAGGATGAATTTGGAAATATACTTGTTAGTTACATAAGTGATTGGGATTGCCTCAACCCATAGTGAGGTACTTGGTGGAAGTTAGGATGTGTTTGTGTCCATATGAATAAGTAAGCTTTATTTTATATATTAGATAAGTCCCCAATGAATAAAATGTCTAATAATAAGTAATATGGTGATGTGCTCATGAGGGAACATGAATTTTATATATATATATATATATATATATATATACATTATATATATATACATATATATATATATATATACATGTATATATATATATATATATATACATGTATATATATATATATATACATGTATATATATATACACATACATGTATATATATATATACATGTATATATACATATATACATGTATATATACATATATACATGTATATATATATATGTAGATATATATACGTATATATGTATATATATGTGTATATATATATATATACATATATATATATATATATATATATATATATATACATATACATATATACATAGATATATATATACATATACATATATATATACATATATATATACATACATATATATATACATATATATACACATATATACACATATATATACACATATATACACATATATACACATATATATATATATATATATATATATATATATATATATATATATATATATATATATATATATACATACTTATATATACATATATATATATATATACATATATATATATATACATATATATATATATATATACATATATATATATACATATATATACATATACATATATATACATACATATATATATATATATATGTATGTATGTATGTATGTATGTATGTATGTATGTATGTATTTGGAAAGCAATACATTTATTGACATGAGGACATGCATTTTCTTCCATTTTGGGCTTATAATATCCTATCCTAATGAGTTTCTTGTCATGGACCAATCAAATTGTATGGGCCTAAAAAATACTATCATGCACATATTTAAGTGTTAATTTAGATTTTCCTAAGGTTAAACATTAAATTAAAGTCCCAACATAGCCTCTAAGATAGAGCATACCACCAAGTAAAGTGTATCAAGGTGTGTTGTTAATAAAGGAACTCTATTGGTTGCATGTTAGGTTAATGGGAAGAATGAGGTCTTGGATATATGTATAGACATCTTAGTACCAAAGGGAATCATTATCAATAATATCACATACCTTTTTAGTTCCTAGATGATTGTAAGCTAGTATAATAATGTTTTAAATAATAAAATGATATTCCCAAACATTGAAATATATCTATATCACAAAAAAAATGGTATTCATGGCATCAACTGAGCTATTTTTAGTTCTATGTATCTTATCAAACTAGATACATGCAATGTGTTGTTTGAGATTATCATCCATTATTTTTTAGGGCATGACTTTCTCATCCCTAGTGTGTTATTGATCTACAACCTGGTTGATGATCAATTGTGAATGAACATAGACAACCTATTATTGAATGTTCCATTATAATTGTAGGTAAATCCCCACAATGAGTGTCTAATATTACATAATATTATTGGTGCATGGAAAATCAATTTAAAATGCCTTGGGAATGATATTTTTTATAAAACATAATGAATAAAATTCCTACCTTAGAACCATGAGTTATGGAGGAACTATTGAAATATAACTTCCATTAATGTGATTCCTTAAGAGTGAACATAAATTCTTTAGGTAAATACATGTGTAATAGATGAGTATTTAATAAAGCTACTTCAATAGGTTGATCTACAAGTCATTTCCATATTATGTATTTATGATTGATGTACCAAATGTAAAATTCACTAAGTAATATGATCCATTTAGCCATACAAATAGTCAATGTTACTATAAAAAGGAGATATTTGAAGGTATAAACGTTTTAAATGATAATGGTCTTCAACATATAGTGACATAACTTATAGAATAGAAACACCAATGCTATACATGCCTTATCAATTTAGGAATACTTGTGTTCATAGGTGACCAACATGTTAGTTAGATATACACTATATGTTATTTGATATGCTTATTATGTTGGGCCATGAGTTCCCTAAGAGCATGTCCAATTGCTGAGATATAAAGGAATAGGGGTTTACATAACATTGTTGAGACAAACACTATCACATTTTTAAAATAGGTTGTAAGTTGCTCAAATTCCTTGTATCAATTAATATTCCATTGAAAAGTGATGCCCTTCTTAAATAAATGGGTGAAATGAAATCATCAATCAAATATCTATGAAATAAAGTTGTGAATAGATTGAATATTTCCCTAAAACCTATAGAGCTATTTTAAATTAGAAGGTGGAGGAATTTTTGTGATGGTTTTCACCTTGTCTATATTAGTTTAAATTCCATGGATAAAAAAAATAAATGCTAAAATTTTTCATGATGTAACTCTAAAGAAACTTTTGTTTGGATATAGGTCCACCTTATATTCCAAAAGTATCTCAAATGACCTATGTATAACTTCTAGATGTGCACCCCATGTTCTTGACTTTTGTCAGATGACATCAATATTGTCTTTAATAGTGTCATGTATCATGTCATGGAAGATGACAATGATGATACATTGGCATGTGGCACAATAATTATTTAAGTCAAATAGAATTACTTGATAATAAAATGTTCCTAATAGAGTGATGAATGTTGTTTTATGTTGATCCTCTAGTGTAATCTTGATTTGGTTGTATATTGAAATACCATCCTTGAGGGATAACATTTCATAAACTATTACTTAATATACAATCATGTCAACTTTGGGTAATCAAAAATCATCCTTGGGACGTGATTTTTTTGTCCTTGAAATTAGTGCATAAGTGAATGCCTTCTATTCTTACTAACTAGAGATATATTAGATATCCATTCTGAATAATCAATTCATTGGATAAATCTAGACTTCATTAAATTTTATAATCTTTTCTTGACTAGAATGGTAATATATGGGTGTGCTTTTTATTATTTTTATTTAATAGGCTTGACACTTAGGTGTAAAAAAATATCATGTATGACCAAAGATAGATCCAACCCAATAATATCTATATAATACTATGTGATTATGTCAATAATTTTTTTATCCCCATGATGACTCCCAGTATTATCCCATTGGTAGTAGTTTCAAAAAGTGATTTCCATACCTAATGTAGATCCCAACTACATGGGAGTGACTTTCCTCCTATCTAATTCCTACTACCATAGTCAGTACCTCTGAAGAAATCCTTAACTCTTGCTACAAAGTCATTTTTATTGGGTTAGGTGAATGGCTTTCTTGGTTTCAAAATCTCCATGGGGAATTATTTGGCTATCTCCCATCCCCACCAAGCTGGCTCTAGTGGCCATGCCAACAAATAATGATAGTTTCCCTCCCCCTATAAAATAAATCTTATTTCATCCTTACAGTTCTTCTGATCAGCTTGATTATGAAGGGTAATTTGTCTACCACCGCAGATTAGCATGGTGTCTCTAAGCCCAACCCTCCACTACCACCACCTATTCCTCTCCATTAGAAGCAACTCAGATTTAATTCCCCTATGGGAAAAAATACTCCAAAAAATTTCATGGCCTCAAACCCTAACAATCGTACCCAACCCAACTAGGATGTTATGGATTTGGAGGTAGAGGTCAGAAGCAAACCCACATATTTCATTGATGATGTCTTTCATGAAGCTCCTAGAACTGATCTTAAACCCCTTATCCTAGCCTCCAAAGTCCTTGTGGTATACTTTGGTGAAGAAGAAACTAGGGAGGTTCTAAAATTAGAGGAGTATTTTTCCACTAGGGGTCTAATCTACAATTTTTTGGATCACTGGCCAAAGCTTCAAGAGCTCAATAGGTGGATTTCATAGGAATGGAAACCCCTTCTCTTAGGTAAACTCAATATTTACCCTTGTGCTAAAGGATATTTTATTATCATTTTCCATAATATTGAGGATAGGGAAGAGAGTAGATATCAAGCTTGGAGCTTGAATGATCACCCCTTGCTAGTGAGATCTTAATCTCCCAATTTCAATCCCCTCAATAAACCCATACATATTAAACCCATATGGGTTCATCTACCCAATATTCCACATTAGTTTTGGATGGAATCCATCCTAAAGGCTATTTCCAATTCTCTATGGGATTATTTGTGTATGCATTTAGACATCTATAAGCTCTCTCTCATTACCTTTCCTAAGATTTTAGTAAATATTGATAATTATAAGAATAGTCCCAAAAAATCATCCTAAAGGTTGGAGATTGCACCTAGTCTCAAGCCATTCACTATGAATTCATACCATTTCACTACCATAGTTGTTTTTCCACTAAAAATTTGACCAAGAACTACACCATCCTCAGGAAAAAGAAAGAATCCTCTTGGTGGAAAGACTTCATCCCCAAAAATCTCTCAGTGTTGGCTACAGATGAAGAATAGGAATCTAAAAATGAAGATTATACCTCTTCATTTGAAGATCTTGCTTCCTCTACTTCAAACAAGGATTCCAAGGACATGGTTAATTCTAAAGATGAACTACTAGTTAAACCTATCTCCCTAAGGAGGACATTTCCAACCCTAGTTTCCTCCTTAAAGGATACCCCAACATCGATAACTCCCAGGGTAGACTCTCCTCCAGGAATATCATTAGAAGATAAACATTAGCCCTGTGCCCTAGACACAAATGCCTCCTTAGGCATTTAGCCTAAAAAGAAGGAAGTTTGGTTAGTGGTTTAGAAGAAGATGAAAGGTAAAAAAGGTAGTCTTTAGCCTTTTTATGTGTCCCTTCATTTATGGAGACCCCATGAAAAAGGGGTCAAGCCCCCTGGATAATTTTGGCATAAAATTCTTGAAAGTTTCCTGGTTTGTACTTGATCCTTGTTTTTTTTTAATTTTTTTGTGACATTTCCTATTGGGTGTAGAACTTGTTGCCTTTTTCACTACCACTAGTAAAGGCATCTCATGTGAGATGTAATGATTGATAATTTAATTTCTCCATTATACAAGGTTACATGGCCTTTCAATCCTATATTTTTAACCTATCAAATAAAAATAATGTCAATAAATTCTTAAAGAATAGAAATAATAAAGTCACACTCCTTTGTTGTGAGGGATGCACAAGTTTAACCATTTTGGGATCATCTTATGTGCCAATATTAGTGTTTTTATTACTTTCCACTAACAGTGTACAACCATATTCTAGGAAAGTGGGTACAAATGGAAATTGATCTTTTTCATCTAATTTTGTACCATTAGGTCCACCCATAATAATAGTATGAATCATTCATTTTGGGTAATGGAAAGTTGATAAATGTTTCTATAATGTCTTGAATTAAATATTAAAATACCCTTTGTATTCATTGTTAATATGTTATCCAAAGGTGAAATGTTAACTAGTAGGACTCTAATATTTTTGAGGCTTTAAGTGAACTTCACTATCTAGTGGGACCTGAAACATGTTTTCACCAAGGGATTTGTATTTTTACTTACATTTTTCCTGGTCCAAAAGTGCCTCAAAGAGGAATTCACTATAGGACCTTAGTGTTTGGTTTTATTTTGACCAAGGAATTTCACATAATCTCCAATGTTGATTACATGGTCCATCATTATCCTAAATCCTTTTTTATTATCTCCCACAGACATACCATGTCTGATACCTAGGAATTATAAGAGTGCTTCTTCATTCTAAAAGTTAGCTTATGATTTATCATCAGCTTGTTGATTCTAATTAATTAATTCAAAGTTGTGAAGGATGAGACAGAATTTCAGAGAGGACGTGATAATGAGAATAGAATTGGTATAAAATAGATTTGTGTCAGTGACCTTATTGTATATGTTATAATAGGACATTATGTCACTATTAGGATCATCTTCATTAGAAGCTAAAGTAGTTTCACTTATAATATCTGAAGTGTCACCTCTAGGTAGTTTATATCTAAAACCTTGATTACCTTTATGTTTAGTATCAAAAACATGATCAATAATAGCTTATTTATTTGTCCTCAAGCCTTTCCCTTTTTTATATTTAGGCTCAAACATTATTTTAGGAATGGGATACTTGGTACTCTGATAATAATAGGTTAAGTAGTCATTGAATATTTAGAACTATTCAATTGGCATTGATCTGGTCAAGTCTTTTTAAAAAACACAACAGTTTCATTAAGATGTGCCTTGATATTTTTGTTCCATACCATGTTAATACTATCATGAGATCTATTAATATTGGGTCTACCATGAGACTTGGGAGACTTTGTAAATTTGGCAATGTGGAATGCATCCTTGATGTTGTATGTACCAATACCTTTATCTTAAATAGTGAAGTGGAAGAGGCAGGGGGTGGCAGAATTTGGGGTGGTATATTACAAGAGGTGGACACAAGCTTACTTGGGACAATTTAGTTTTATTATGGAGACTCAAAATATTTGGCTTTATCCTTTTTAGGTGCATGTTTAGTGTTATGATAGTAATTAAATTAACTATATTTGGATTTTAAGTGTTTGTAATATTGATATGGATATAAATCAATAGGAATAGATAATTTTAGTGAAATTTAGATGTAATTACATGTACTTCATGGATCTAAAGGTGACCAAGAAGTAAGTCACATAGCAGTTCAATGTCAATGACATGGTAGATGGTATCATGCGTAATAGGCCCAATGATGATTGTTTAAAAAATAGTACCATGTGAATATCTTTATGGATTATAATATGTATTGATTGTAATGGTATCTATACTCAAGTGAAATTATGTGTACCCTAATATTTTTATCAATTTTAGTGAATCAGTATTGAGGCCTGAACCATTATCTATAATAACCCACTTAATCTTGTGGCAGTTTATGATGGCACAAATATAAAGAGGACTATTATGAAGAGGACCAAGGGATGATATGCCTCTTTGGTCAAACAAAAAATATTTCATTGGTGATAAATGCCCCAAAATTACTTGGAATTTGGATGATTCAATGTCATTTGATAACATGTATTATTAAAGGAGGTTATATAAAATAGACTTGTGAACATATAAGTATGCAAGAGATCTAAAATATAAATTTATGTAGGATTCTTATCCATTTATTCACTAAAATCATACTTGTCATAGTGAAATTTGGCCACCCAAATTTCACTACCCCATTTTAATCATTTTCTATCATTTTTGCCTTTTGTCTTATTTTTTTATTTTATTTTACAAGTCTCCATACCCAATAGACAAGGCAAAATGGTCAACTAGCCCATAGGTTGTAAATTGTAAATTTTGTATAGTGGGTTTGATGGGAAATTTATTCACTAAATTAATTACTTAGTTAGAATATTAATTATTTTATAACTAATTAGTGTTATTTACAGTCACTAAATAGCTATATTATTTTTAGTCATTAGGTATATTAATTATTTCTAGAATTAATATTTATGTACAAATGAAATTTTAAAAGTTCATTAAAAATTCTGAATTTTACCAAATAAAATTAAATGATAAATGGGAAAATATATGACTTTTCAGATTCCAAAGGGAAGATTATACAAAAGATAAAAAAACTATATTTTGTATGGGTTCTTTTTTTTCTCCATCTCTTGGAGAAAACTAGCTGAAACATTGTGTGGAGCCATGTTATTTCTATATTGGAGCAATGAAATAAAAGCAAGCGAGTGAGACTCTTTTAGGGTTTTGTCAATTTTAATTCTCTTTTTTTATGAATTCAAATTTTATATGTATGAGTAAAGACTATTAAATTTATGCATTTATTTGGTTACATGTAATAATGGTGTTTTCCCAAATTTGTGTTGAGAGCCTCCATGGATGAGATTCCTTAATGTCTATGAGCTTTTACATGCTTGATCTCAATACAACATCATACCAAGTGTGAGTAATCAGGACTATGAAGAGACTTTGTGCTTCCAAACATGCCTTGTAATCCCAAAACCCTCATTTACCCTATTTTCATTCTTGTGTGAGAGGAAGGAGTTCTTTATTCTCGAGTTATCCTAGTTGTTCTCTCTTTTTATCATGTTGTGGTTTTATCTCCTTATCTTCTTATATTTCCCATTTTATTTCCTTTTATTAGTTTGAGTAAAAAGTACACAAAAAATTCCCAAATCATTCATATCATATGAGGGAACTGTCACTCTCAAAATCAAAGGAGATTCACCATTCCTATGGTGATTTCTCCAACTATTGGTGAATAGGTGTCACTTCATAGTAGATGAGTCACATATCAATAAATACCAAGAGTAGCCACTTTTCCACCAATAATACTACTTATCAATTAAAGGAAGAGATGGTTTGGATTTAGAATAAAACAGCCTTGTATAGGATTATTTTTAGATAAAGAATTGGTCTTTGAAGATAAGGTGTTCATAATGGAAACATTATTAGAAGAAGGTAGATTACCTTCAAGCATAACTTATAGATTTTGCATTTTGATTCCATAATTTTGAGATGGGTAAAGTTTAATTCAATTATAAGAATACAATATAGTACTTGGGATAGTAACCCATTGTCATCGAGTCACAACAATGTTATTGACTATCAAAAAAGAGCCCATAGAATATGGAGGAAGTCCCAAAATGGAAAGAGCAACAATTTGACTATTCTAGTTTGAGAGGAAATTGATTTTGATGGTAGATACATGGTTATTGGTAATATGAATTAAAAAACTATTGTAGTTAAATTTTAAATCATGGTAGCTAATTTGATTGGCCTAGGAATCTTGACCTTGATTATGATTTTGATGGCTCTAATTCTACCCTTCATTTTGATTCTAATTGTTAGATTTGTGTTGATTATTAGAGTTGTGCTTTGAATATGTATATGTGTAGATACCATTATTTATGTTGGATGTAGATTAAATATTATACAACTCAATGTCACCACATCATATAAATTCTTAAATGAAGAGACTTAATTACACTCATATATGAATTCCATGTCATTTGATATGGTAGAAATCACAACATGCTCTATCTCTATGCTATTGAGCCATTGGTTGGTCTTATAAAAATGGTCTTGGAGTGGTCCATATCACCATATTAGTTGAAACTAACTTATGAAATACTATATCAATAGGTTTACCAGATTAATAAAAGAATTTATTCTAATAATGGTTGTTTTAAGGAGGTGGTCTTTGTAATTTAAATATTGGAGTAGATAGAGTATTTTTACTAGTGGTGGTTGCATCATTTTCACATATCTTTATTACATTCTTGTTTTTAAAAATTTATTTAGGTTTCTTAGATGTATTGGAATGTGTTTGTGGTGGATGTTGAGCTTGCACCTAATTTTTAGAATATATTTTATATATGCATTTATCTATAAGTGTTTTCTCAATCTATATCCATTTATCTATAATCCCATCAAATATGTTCACATAATGAAGTCTCAGATTATGATCCACATCTTAATTCAAATTAGGAATGAAAATATTGGTTAATTATTTATTTGGGAGATTATGTGGATATTATTTATCTAAGATTATCCATCATTGCAGGTAATTAGAAAATCTTACCCACACATTATTTTACACTACATAAGTCAAACATGCTCAACTCATGATCTATGTTATAATATAAATGTGTTAAAAAAATTTAGATAGGTCATCAAAGGTGATGATAGACTCTTCTGGTATGTGTAGAAACCACTCTAACTCATTTCCACCTAAACTATGTGGAAATAAGTGAATTAAATAGAAATTATTGTAGGATACCTCTTTGAAAGCCACAAAGAACTATTTCATATGATCCCTATGATGACCATTTTACTTGTATTTATCAAATTTAGGTTCCTGAAAATGAGATAGGAAAGGTACAAGAAGGATGTTCATGTCTAATGTAAATGGGAATATCTCAAATAGTTTTTACTTTTTACCCTAATTTCATACTTGGATACTTATAAAAACACATTTTATCTCCTAAAATTATTAGAGAGTGGGAGTGTTCTATGATATAGGAGACCTATTTTGCTAACTATTTATAGTGGGATTAATTGACTTGGATATGTAGAATAATTAGGATTAAGATAAGTTAGAATGAATACCCTTCAAGATGAATTACTATGACTGTTCACATTATAACTTATATTATAGTGTTGGTAGGGTATATTTTGTTGTTGAATAGTATTAGGAGTTTATTAGTAACACATTATTGGGTTGGAGGAATTTATTGTTGATATAACATAATTTGTTACTAAAAAGTGGGACCTCATCTCAAAGGATCTTATTATTGAAATATGGGATTTAATTAATTAAAAAGAAGCATTTATGGTTTAATCAAGATTTTTTAGGGATTAACCAAAACCTGATGTCAAGGTGGAATATTTATAATTTGTTGTTGTACATTATCCTTGGTTTGTTGTAATGAAGAATTGATAGTAAACTACTATTAAGAATTGGAAGTAGTAGATGGGTGTTAAGAGGAGCTTAGTGAGTTTTTAAAATAACCTATTGTGAATTAGAATCAAGTTGTTGAGAGTTCAAAGGAATTTATTATGCACTATAAGAAACATATTGGGAGTTATCCCCCCCCTATTATTACAAACCATAGGAAGGGTGTTGGGAATTGTTGGAAACTTGATGCAGATTTTGGGACACTTGCGGTGGAGTGATAGCTTGTAGCAATGAATCCATGATACATATTTGTTTAGGAGATGTAAAAGTATTTTGATTTGATGTGAGATTATCTAAAGTATCTTTTAGTTTTTTCTCAATGGGTGGGGTTGGTTCCATAGGTGGAGGATTTTTTAAAGAAGTAGTAGTTAACGTAGTGGCCATAGAGGCCATACGTTGGCTAGCTTGTTGTAGTTGGGTAATGAGAAGTTGGATATTTTTAATGGGATCTACAAGTTATCCTTTTCCTCTCTTGATGATTATGGGACTTAGCTAGAATCTCATGTAAAGGGTTTTTCATGACTATAATTTGACTTGAGAAGTAGCTATTATATTTGGATAAGGATACACACCTTATTTATTTTGAGTGGTACATCATCGTACATAGGTTGATAGACTTCCCCTTCTTAGTTTTCATTATCTTGTAAACACCCGAGTGAATCACAAAACCATTTTCCCTTATAATTAGTTATAAATATAACACTACTCCTTATTTATATAGGCATCTTGGAATCAAATTCTTTATATTGAATTTGAATTAATTTGATATGGGCATATGTGAAACTTGGTTTTAATAATTTAAAGTGGATTTGTGAAATTGGGAAATAATGCAAAGTGAAGTTATTATTTCAAATATCATCTAGAATACATAATGATCAAAGTATAAGATTCAAGTAACACAATATTTAATTCAAATCCCAAAACTTATTGAAGGTTTTTTCCCAGTTTTCATTTTACCTATATGGTCGTTAGTCAGCGTGCTTAGGGTTGTTAGGGTGATTAAGACAAAACATAATGTGTTTTAAAATTTTAAATTTAGATTTTATCTTATGGAGACCTAATATATCACTATATAATGTACCTCTATACTTTTTATCTAATGCCTAATGAACATTAATGAAGCTTACTTTTGCATTACATTATAGCTCTCACCCATCCTAGGGTTTTTGTTTAATCTAGGAGATTTAAATATCCTAGAGTAATCTAACATGGTATCCGACCTATGATATGATGACCAATTTATCATTTAAAATCCTTGGTTATATCCTTTACATGCATGCATTCCTAGTAGTTTTCTTGATGTTTTTGGTTTTCATAGGTTTGGTGGGATTTCATGAAAATCTATGAAAACTATACAACTAAAGTCCCTTATCATAAAATAAATAATGGAAATAGATCTGAAAGGCATCATAACCCTAAGATCAACTACACACTTGACCTACATCTATGAAAGTGATTTTCTACCATTTTGGGTGGGTTTCGAGGTATTTTAGACATTTCACATAGTTTTGTATTATAGGGGTCTCAAATCAAAAAATTATTTCTTTGTTCTTGGGGTCTTATAATTTCTCAAATGGGTTATTGCAATATTTTGTGAAATTTGCACCAAATTTGTATATCTAAGCATTTTACAACTTCGATAAGTTTTTTGAACCTAACATGTAAATTTGGTAATTGGTGTTTTTTCACCCTTGATAAACTTAATAATAGATTATGTGTACCCTAATGACAACACCATTATTTATTATGATCCTTATTCATATATCCGTCAAGTTTCATCAACCTTGTTGACACTAGCATCGAGGTAAAAACCCCATATCATCACTTTTTTAAAGATACGAGACCCTTATGAACACCTCCATCAGGTCTTATGACCCTTTATTACATGATATTAAGGTTATGGAACCCCTACTTATAGAATGATTAGTTTCAATCCCCCTACTTCCATTACCGTCAGGTCCCACAAACCTTGCCTACATCACTAATATGTTATCACACCCTTGTTCATACCTTTTTTAGGTTTTTACCCTCCTAGTAACACTCCCTTTGATTTTTGAACAACCTACCAACACTGCGATTAGGTTCCAACCCTCTTGCACACAATCCTATTAGATTATGTTGACCTTGCTAATAGACCTAGCAAACTCTACCACCTACATAAGCACACCTAGAACTATGTTAGCCTTCTTATAGATAGTATGATGTGTGTGGGTTTTGACCATCCTACATGAATTCCTAACATGTTATAGTAAAATTTATATCAGACCTATCATAATCCACCACCTTTAGAAGCACACACAAAATTGTATTAGCCTTCTTCTAGACCTTATGATGTGTGCATAACTATCATATTTAACACCATGTTTTTTACACTATTCATATAGAAATTGGTGTATTTTTTGGACGGTGTCACTCCTACATAAATAAAAAGTGGGAGGGGGAGAACACCAATCATAATACTTAGCCCCCTAGTCACATGGTTTGGTCACATGAGACAAGCATCTAACTTAGCCCTTAGTCCTTATTCATCTAGAAATTAAGCCAATGGTCACTTCTAACTCTAAAATACTTAACTTTTGTTCAAGAGAGGATTATGTTTATTAATTTAAAATTTTATTCATAAAAATTTTCTTTGGATAAGTTGATCAAAAATTTTCCACCACTATTTTCCACTAAAATTTTCATATGACTAGATTTTCAAATGACTATAACTTTTGATTGATAACTCATATTTGAGTGTCATCTTCTTCAAAAGTGCTTTTTTTCATGATATATGTATTGGTTATATTTTTTGGATATTTTAAAACCAAATATTATACAATCTTAGACACATTATTGACTGAGTCTAATGACCCTCTAGTTTTCATACTTATGCATAAATTTTCCAAGATACATTCCCAGTTGTGTCTGACATCTATACGAGAATGTTTGTATTTTCAAATTAAAAGGGCTCACTCTAATAATTTTAATGGTGTACTAGTTGGTTTATTTTATTTTTATTTTATTCACTTATTCTTTCCTCTATACAACAACCTATTTTATACATTATGGATTCAAGTCCTATAAGTCTTCTCACACCTTTTAATTATGACAAACTGAAATCCAGATTGGAAACCATTTTGAAATTGAAGGATTACCATAAAACTATAATGGGAACAAATATTAAACCTATATCATCACAATTGAAAATAAAATGTTTTAATTATTGTGATAAATTATATAGACTTTTATGTATTTCTATCTCTCCTGATCTACTCTTTCACATAGAATCTGCCAAATCACCTACTCAAGTATGGTCCACTCTAGGCACAGCCTTTAGGAAATAATATGTGATGATAAGCCATAATATGGATAATTAGCTTATAATTATTATCACATATGACTATGACACCCTCCAAAACTTATTCACTATGTTTAGACTTTTGAGGTTATAGTTAAAAGAATGTGGAATTGACAAGAAAGATAAACAACTTATTTTGTATACTCTCCAAACTGGGTCTAGAGTATTTTGTATTTATGTCTAGTTTATATGCCACAAAAAGTGCCCTTAGATGAACATGAAAGATGATTTATTTATATACCTCTATTTTTGACTTGATTCAGAATCAATTTAAGTTAATACAGATGGGCATAGTGAAGTCATCAAAATATCATGCACTCTTTGATAAGAAAGAGAATGATTCAAACAATAGAGAGGAGAAACAAAACAAAAAGGATAAAAATAAGTATTCTAACCCTCATAACTCTAAATACAATCATGCGACCTCTTCTTCTAGTTCTAATCATAAGAAGGATTAGATCAAAGTTGGGTTTTACTATGGAAAGAATGATGAAAGAAAATGTTTGAAGAAGTAGATTGACCAACTAACTAAGCTAATTGAGAAACAAAATTCTTATATGAGTTTCTTGGGGAGGAGTTTTGTCCTATGCATTTTCTCATTTTCTCTACTTTTTGGGAGTTTAATTTTGCTTAGGTACCTCATCAGGCCTTATTTTTAGGAATCAATTCTTCTACCCACCTAAGTTATGCTTCAAGGGGATGTTAGTGTAGGATTTTGAATACTTTTTGTTTTAACTATATGGTTGTGTTATCACTCAAACTCTACACCAGCTCAATTGGAAGAATTGGTTTAGTGGAATAATGAGATCATCCCCCATGCTGTAGGATACTTGTGTTCCTTGGGACAAACCTCTAGAGAAGGTCATATTATTTATAATATGAATACATCTAATTTAAGATTAACATGAAGGCCTAAAAGAGATAAATGAAAATATATAACTAATCCTAAGTCTATATCCTTTTGAGGGGAAAAGAGAGAGAGGGGTTTTATGAAAATAAAATAATGATGATGCACTCTAGACAGATCACCTCTATAGGCTTTGAAAAACATAGTACAAATCTTAGAGAATGAGATGATATTACACAAACTACAAAATGAATATTATAATTACATGAATGTTTTGTATGGAGGTTCAGTAATTAATACAACAACAAGAGGGATGATGAATTATCCATGAGTGGTGTTTGTATATATCTATATCCATACATCATACAAACTACAAGAGAAATCCAAGTTATGCACAAAGGTGTTGGGGAATGGATGATAATGAAAGAGTAAAACATCATCCATAAACAAAGATAAGAACAACCATAGGATTCTCACATAATTCAATAATAAATGAAAAAGGTGAACTCAATTCTCATTAAATTTCAAGGCTCATGTAGTAAAGGGCTTGTGCAGGGAAAATTTTGGTAGCATTACTTTACTAAAAAAAGTCAACATTTTTACAAAGTAAGACGCAAGATTTTATAGTTGAAGGGAAGCCCATGGGTCATTTATTATATTAAAAAGTATAGATGAGAGAATTAAATTGAATATAAAAAAATGTAGACACCATCTCTCTACAAATCATATAGGGGTGGTGAAAGGTAATCAAGATTTTGAATGCATCCTTGAAGCATGGTGGTGATTTCCATAGGATTGAACTTGTCATCTCAACACACACTCTCATTGGTTTTACAATTATAAACCTTTAATCATGTAATTACCATATCTTGAATTGCAAGTTTTCATGTGAAGGCATGTGGCTATAGATATTTTTGAATTACTACCTCAAAATATTTTTTCTTGATTATGTCACTTATGATTTCAATGCTACACCTTAGATAATTTCATGCCATGCTTTTATTTAAGGCACTTATTTACCTTATATTTTATATTGATGATATCATTTTGCTAACTACATTTGCATTTAACTATGTAGATTGAATCTCAAGTCAATTTAATCTGTCAAGTATAATGTTGTAAAATTTGTTTCTCATTTTAAAATTATATGATCCTTGCACCACCACAAATTTATTTTCAAAATAATATTTTTGATGGCCTTGATGTCTAGATGACCTATCAAATATAGGTCATTATACTGGTGAAGTTACCACCACCACATATCTACATTTTAGCAACATTTTCCTTTTCTTTTGTTGTGATATTGGCTCTACTCCTTAGGTCTTAATTTTTCCACTGGTAACTCATTGGCATATGGAAGCTTCAGATTTGTAATTTGATTTTATCAAATTCATATCCATGCATTCTCTAAATTTCCAACCATGTCCCTCTTTCCTTTGTCTTTATTACTTCCATGAATCAATTCGTTGGCTCGCTACACTCATGGTAAATGGTCAATGGCTCCTACTTTCATTGCTTCTAGACTCTCTGAGGACCTATGATGTGGATTTTATTTAGAGCCTATAAACTATGGAGGAAACAAATTTTGGATTGAGTTTTTAATTCCCAAAAGATTATAATCTTACATTCCTCAAATACCTCTATGCTTTTACTAGTTTTAATTCTTTTTAATACATAGATAAATTTATAAATATTTCACATCTAGGTTTATCAAGCTTATGTGCTACCTAGATTTTGGACTTCCACGTGACTTTCAAAAAGTCTTTGGAACTTTTGTAGACTACATTTGTGAAAATCTCAGACTCATTTATGTTGAAGAGAATGAAGGATAAATTTTTAGAATACACTAATTTTTTTACCCTTTTGACTTATCCTTTTTTTAATGAACTTTGAATCAAAGTTTTTAGAATCCTTCTTTACTGATCCTGAAGCTTTGAAATCAATTCAAACACTACTCCATGGTGAAAAAAAATGGTCAACATTCTAGTGAAATATTTTATATTCTTGTCTACTAATCGTGAACTAATATATTTATGCAAACCATTGGGCATGGGGTCATTTAATAAATCAACACACTTTAATTTGGAAGTATAACTTGAGTGTAACCTTCTTGGCTTACCATTGAATGAACTAAGTTGACATTCATCCCTCAACAAAAATATAAAGTAATGGGTAAAATAAATATGTAAATTTACTTAAGGAATGAAAATGACTAATTTATTATGCCACAACACTTAGAGAAAATAAAATTAAGATAAAATACTATATACAAGTTAAAAAGCATTTTAAGAGCAATGATTTTGATGGATCCCATTGACTCGGACCAATAAATATTTTCCATTCAACCTCTAGAGATGAAAATAATTGACCTATTTATAGCCTATGATGATAGAAACACCAATCTATATGGCATAAAAACTTGTGTGCTTCCTCGATTTTTCCCTATCCACATCTTATTTGAGCACTAAGTCTTCTTCTTAGAAACTTCTATCAACAACCTTCTTATCAAAGGTTTTATTAATTTAATCTTGATAAATCTCAAATGTAGGAAATAATTTCCCTCTATCCTCTTCTAACTCCATTACTTCATCTATCTTTACTATCATAGGATCACTTTTAATTAGCTCCAACTGGTCAACAATATATAGTGAAGGTAGTTCAAGTGACATAGGCAGCCTGACCTCTCTTCCATATACTAACATGAAGGAAGAATGACATATTATCATCTTTTGAATTATTCTATCTACCCATAGGGATACTTTGAGATGTGGATTTAAGTTCCTTTTATTTTATTCCATGGTTCACTTGATGATGTAAATCAATTTTTTATTGATTGACTCAGCCAAACCATTACCTTGAGGGTAATAATTTTATGAGGTGCTTAAATAGATTTTATATCTAAAGTCATACTCATTAATTTTGTTCCCAATTATATCCATAACACTATCTTAGATAATGGTGGTTGGAACACAAAATCTAGTTACAATTCCCTCATATAAATCCAAGATGGATGTTTCATTTACCTATTTGAGTGCTACCACTTATGTTCATATTGTAAAGTATTTTTTGGTAGTTAGAATCCATTTGTCTCTAGTGCTCTATGGATGATTAATTATTTTGATAAAATCTAGGCCCTACTAAAAAAAGGGATTATCAGATTGGATTGGATGAAGCAGAAGAGATATTAGCCTTTATTTTAATGTGAAGAAGGCATATTTACTACATTTTCTCACCCATATGTCAACATCTTTGAATAGACATGGACAATAATAACTAGCCCTCATGATCTTGATAATAGTGGTTTTAAGTGAATAATTTCCTCTTAAGAATCTATCATGGAACTATTGAAGGGTTTTTTCAATCTGATTTTGTTCTATACATCTTAGAATCACTCCATTGGTGTCTTTTGTAAACAACTCATCATTGACAAGAACATAAGGAGTAGCTTGGAACCTAAAACATATAATTTTATATTTTTTAAGCCTTTATGGATACTCACCTAAGTGGAGAAAATCCTTCATTCTATATGTCCATCAATTAAGAGGATTGTAATCAACTGGTTGTTCTTGTTGTAACATAAGGATAATTTAACCTTCAACTTATAAGTTAGCTAATAACAATTCAAACAATCATTTTCCCTTTACAATCCTACTAATTTTGATGTCAATATAATATTACATCACATTGGTTATCCAATAATCTCTTTTTTCAATGACATCTCTACTTAATATAAAATATTTCACACTAGATGTGAGACTATTAGTTGAATCTTTTCATTAGAGAGCACAAGTCTAAATTTTTTCAATGCTCTAATCACACCCAACACTTATTTTTCCATGAATTTATATCTTAATTCATAATATTAAAGCACTTGAATAAATAAAGTAATAGGCTACTCCATTGTTTTAGTGTTTTACATTACTATGATTAATGCGATACTTTCATCTCCTACAAAAGCATAGAGGATGAATTTTTTTTCATAACATGGATTTACAAGTGTGGGGGTTCAAGATATTTCTCTCTTGATTGATTCAAATTTGTCCTTAACCTATTTTTTCTAGTTGAAATTGGCACTTTTATTGAGCATAGAGGTAAGTGTATTGAACAATGAAGCAAATTTTGGTGAAAACCTTATAACAAAGTTTATCTTTCACCAAATGATTTAGAGGCTTTTCTTTTGGATTGGTAGAGAGAGGGATCTGATGAATTCTAATATTTCTAGGTCAGTGTTCAATCTATCCTTAGAGATAATGTAACTAAATAATTTACATTCATGGACAACAAATAAACACTTGTTTGGGTTTAAAGGTACCCCAAACTCTTTACATATTTTAAAGACTTGCTTCAAATGATCAAGGTGATCAGATGCACATTTGGATAAAATAGTGATATCATCAAGGTAAAATAGGATCATATGATTTATTAGGTCCATAAAGGCCATATCTATAGCTCTTTTTAATGTCACAATAGTATTGATCAATCTGAAAGGCATCTTCTTATATGTATACATGCCCCATTTAATGGTAAAGGTTATCTTGAATGATCAAAATCTTGCACTAATATCTAATTGTAGCCCAAGTAACTATCAAGAAGTGAAAACCTATTATCCTCTGCTACTATTTATAGGTTTTTTTTCCATAGGTGGAATGTGAGAGTGATCTTTGAGGGATGATCTATTTCGGTCCCTAAAATCCATGTACAGCCTGGTCTTTATATTTTTATTATTTAGTATGACTAAATTAGGTATGAAAGAGGAGCATTTAATTGAGAATATGATGTTAGATTCAATGATTTTGATTCTTTCCCAATTAGTGGTTCAAATTTGGGGTATATATCCCTTTCCTTCTACCTAACCAACTTGGAATGAGGATCTAACTCAATCATATGTTGTGTTGAGGCTAGGTGAAAACCTTTGAGATATTGATAACTCCATGTGAATATATCATCGTAGTTTCTAGAAAATTGATCACACCCTTTCTTTCTAAACTGAGGGGATACCTCTCTAAATCTTAGGTGTTTGTCATTAGAAATGGCCACTTGTTTGTAATTCTCTTTCTTTATCATCATGTTCTTATTCTCACCTTTCAACTAGTCATTAGAGTTGAACATGTTATCTATCATGACCAATCCTTTGCATAGCATATTTATTTTTAATTGGATGATTTAATCATCATACTATTTATGTAGCCTTGACTAAATTTTATAAAACATTGCACCTCCTCCTATAAAAAATTGATGATCTACTCATCATTTTTGAACACTTGCCAATTTGCACCATTATCAGGCACTACATGTTTAACAATAAGATTGACAAGATATCATAAATCTCTTAGATATAAATAGGGATGTATTATTGAGAGCCTACTATGTCAAGCCTATCTACATTATTATTTTTCTTCATCAAGCCTACTATGTCAAGCGTACTATGTCAAGCCTATTATTATATTATCCTTTTGAAGAGAGATCAATATTATGCCTTAACCTCCACCAATTATGATTATAGTTCCATCCAAATATAACTACCATGTTCCTTCAAGGTATTCTTCAGTTTTAATTAGGTTTGGTATGATAAATTCATCCTCAATAATGTAATAATTACCCAACCTTATTTTCTCCACACAAACATATAGATCAAATACATAATGTTCATTAGAATAGTCATCTAGTTCTATAATTGGGACTTCCGTCATAGGTGTGGTAGTCTCATGTAGGACTAAACCATATTCAAGGTCTTGCATAATATAGTTCATGTCAATGGAATTAGGTGAGTATGGATCTATACGATATATACAAATAGGTTCATACTTTATAGTCATCTTGGTTCCATATATAATCCCTAGCAACATGTGTGACCAATTATATGACAAGTACCTACCCAATTTTGAGGTAAAGTCTATTGAAATATAAATTTTAAAATAGGGAGACAAGTCTATAATAGAGATGTCTTGGGTAATGGAGAGGATAAGACATGTATACAAGGTAAAGTTTAAGCCTTTAATAATCCCATGACTTTAATAGCTATTTCATATAGCTGAATAACTCCTTTTCTAATTAGGATATACTCTATAACTATCATATCATCTATCTTCTTGGGCATGACTATTCTACTTGTACCTAAATCAATCAAATAGTTATGGATGAGGTGATTACCAATGATCAAGGAGATATATAATAGTAGTGGCTTGTTGTTATTTCTAAGCTCTCCTTCTCTTGGTTGACACAATCTTGTGGAAATAGATGGAAAGTCCTTTACTTATTTATGAGGATGAAAGTTCTTCAATGTTTAGTGAAACAAACTCCTTTTATAAGGAATGGACATGGACTCCTACATAGTTATGTTCAAGCTTGTTTTCTTAAATTTTCCATTATTTTGAATGGAATTTGAGTCTGCTTCATCTAAAACTTTGGGATAACATCCTCATCCATAGTGTGTTGACTGGCTTGTAGTTGATTCTCCTTTTGAATATGCTAATTTATTTTTACTTGGATGGCAAGATGAGTCAATTTAAATTTAGAAGACTCACATGGAACTTGTGAAGTAGAAGTTTGGCCTATTAAGGGAGATTTCTCACCATCCATCACCCTTATTTTAAAACTTGTATTATAGGCCACTAGATTATTGATTTCATATGGTACTTACTTTTGATTTATGACAATGAAGTCATTCTCCTACTAATTTACCAAAGTTAATTCATCCACCTATGTTTGGGCCTCATCAAATACTTCTTACCTATATGAAGTTGATTCTTTTGGCTACTCCTGAGTGTATGTTATACTTTTCACAATCAAAGCTTGATTTGGCACTCCATTTGTGAAGGTAACTTGATTATGTGGATAATTGTAAGGAAATCAACACTCATAATATTGAGATAGATTATTTAAATGGGAAAAAGGGCCCTAGAGGTGCTATAATTATTATCATTTTACATATTAGGTAGTTTAAAACAAGTGAGTTGGCCTTGGGCTTGTGCATTACTCTAATAAGGTCGTCTAGAATGTTGGTTATATTTATTAAATAATTCATAAGTTTTAGAATTTTTGGATTGATTCTTATTTAAGGCTACTATCTCATTCCTAAAAAAATTAACAACTTAACATCATGTAATTCACTAGGAGGACAAGCAGATGTAGCTGGTGGGTTGATTACATTAGGGATAGGTTACAATGAAGGTTGAGTAGCAGGATGAATGGGTGGTGGATCTAGAAAGAGAGAAATGGGAGGCCTATTAGTAATATTTCCATCCTAAATTAGAAAATTCTCAGCTCAAACAAAAATATCATATGTATTAGGGAGTACTATTACTCCCATAGATTGGACGATTATAGTTATATCACTATTTAGATACCTTAGATAATATAAGAACATAGTATTTGGAGATCGATTGAACAAGGGTGGTATTCTATCATATAATATTTGGAATGTAAATTTAAAATTAACCATAAAATCATATGAGGCTCTCTTAATGCTATTAATCTATTCCATCAAAGATAAGCGACCACTCTTTTCTTTAAATTGATTGCACAATTTCTATCCTAGCTCATCCCAACTATGAATGAAGTTAGGTGTTAGAATACTATACCATTGGAGGTATTTTCCTTTTAAATAATAGGCAAGTATCCTAACTACTAAATTATCTTTGGTGACATTATGGACTAAGTATATATTGGAAATATCTTCTATGTGTTCTATGGGAGTGGTTACATTCTCACTAGTAAAATATGGCAAGCTTTCAAGCACTGAAATTGGAATATCATCATACTAAGATAGAGCCAAAGGATTGCCTCCGTTAAAGGTCATGAAAAACTAGTTTATTTTGGTAGCCATGAAGGGAATATTGAACAAACTTGCTATGGGTAGGGTAAATCTACCAAAATTAGTGGTAGATTAAGCTTTTGGGGAAGATTACCTCGAATTAGTAGCACTCCTAATAGGAGACAAGGATGTTATACCTCTTCTTCTTATATATAGTACATGTAACTCAATAGAATCAATAATAATACCTCTTGAAGATGATCTCATTTATCTTGACATATATACGAATTGATCTTTGTAACTCAGAAATAATTAGAGTCACTAGGTGCTTTGTAGAGTGTCTTCAACACTATTGACCAAAAATAACACCATATTCTTAGTTAATTATTTGATGAATTTCCACTGGGTATGTTATAAATTTTCATCACTTAAACCTTTTACCCACTAAATTAGAATAATTGGTTTATTATAATAATGGGATCATCCCCCAAGGTGTATGACACTTGTGCTCCTTAGGATGAACCTCCAGAGAAGGTCAACTTCCTTCTAATATAAATGTAACTAATTTAGGATCGAAATGTAGGCCTAAAAGAGCTAAATGAAAATTTACAACTAATCCTAGGTTTAAAATGTTTTGAGGTAAAAAGAGATAGGGGGTTATTGAAAAGTAAATAATGATGATGCACCAAGACTAGATAGATAACCTTAACAAGCCTTTAAAAAAGCACTACAAATCTTAGAGGACATGAAAATATCACACATAATCCAAAATGAGAGTTCTAATAGCATGAATATTTTTCATGGAGGTGCAGGATGAAATATAACACCAATAGGGATGATGAACGATCCATGAGTGGTATCTTTATAGACCTATATACACACAACATATAACATAAAATAAAAATCCAAGTTATACACAAAGGTGTTGGCAAATAGATGACTATGAGAGGGACAAGTATCATTCATAGAAAAAGATAAACAAACCATATGATGCACACAGAATTCAAGAAGAAATGAAAGAGGTAAACTCAATTCTAATTTAAATACAAGGATCATGCAATAAAGGGCTTGTGAAGGGTAAAATGTAATAACATTATTGTGATCAAATAATGTTAAACTTTTTTAAATGTAACACCAAGAATTTTATAAGCAATGGGAAACCCATAGATCATTCATTACAATTAGAAATATAATAGAGAGAATTAAATTGAATATCATAAATTGAGACACATAATCTCTCTATAAATTAGACAAGGATGGCCAAAGGTAATCAAGACTCTGTCTACATCCTTGTATCATGGTGATGATTCAATCAAGCTTAAACTTATCAGATCAACACAATCTATTATTGGTTGTATGAGAACCAATATTTAATTACTCATTGGCAACATATTGATTTGTAAGATTTCATGTGTAGGAATACAACTATAGATATTTAAGAAATACTACCTTGAAATATTTTGGCTTAATTTATTCACTTATACTTTGAATACTTCTCCCTAGACAATTTCACACCATGATTATCATTAAAACACTTTTTCCCCCTATATGCTTTGGATATGATATTGTCATGCTAGCCACATTTTCTTTAAATTATGTATCTTTGGGCTCAAATCAATTTATTGTGTTAACTACAATGTTGTACAATTTATTTCTCATTATAAAATAATGGGATCCTTACACCACCATGATTTGATTTTGTAAATATTATTTTTATGATATTAATGGACAAATGGCCCATCAAATTTAAGCTATTATATTGGTGAAGTCAACACTGCCACATGTATTCATTTTGGTAACATTCTCCTTTGTTGTGTTATTATATGTATTCCTTTAGGTTATAATTTCATCATTTGGTAGCTCAACAACATCTATGGGATTTAACGTTGTATTTTGTTTTTGTCAACTTCCTAGCCATGTATCCTCTATATGTCAATGAATGTACCCTATTATTTTGGATTAAATGTTTTCATGCTTAATTTCCTTGTCTCTCTACACTCATGTAAAATGGTCATTGGATTTAAGATTTCATGCTTTTGGAATCTCTGAGGGCCCACCACATTGATTTTATTGGATCCTCAAAACCATGGGGGAATTAAATTTTAGCTTGAGATTTTAATTCCCCCAAGATTATGAACTTTTATGGTTCAAATAAATCCATACTTTCTTAATTTTAAAGTCTTTTTAGGACTTAAAAACTTTTCTAAGGATTTCACCTCTAGGTTTCTCAAGATTCTACCCTCCTGAGTTTCCACACTTTTTATGACTTTCATGACATCTTCAAAAAAAATTTAGACTAAATAAAAATAAAACCTGCAAATCATTTATGCCTAATATCTTGAAGGCCAACTTTTGAGAATACACTATCTTTTTTTACCTTTTGACATAGCCACTTTTTGCTAAACTTCAACCCTAACTTTTTAGAAGCTTTCCCTGTAGATCTTTAAGATTTTAGATGATATTATAATCCACTCCATGGTCACCAAAAATGGTCAACAAGTTATTAGTCAAGTTTCTTATGGTTTTTTTAGTCATTAGGGTTACACACACTTAATGTGTTTTCTGATTATGAGTTGATTTGTTACCTTTATGGCAACATAATATCTCACTATCTAATGTACCTCCTTTATACTTTTTAGCTAATGCCCAATTAACATTTATGAAGATTAATTTTGATTTTTATTCTTGTTTTCATTTATCCTTGTGGTTTCAAATTGATGACATTCATAGATCCTGGAGCAATCTAACAAATTTTTTGTTCAAATAATCTTCATTTAGAATTTTTTGAAATGGACATCATAATGGTACAATGTGGATAAATTACTATACCACATGGGTATTATAACTCTTTGAAAAAAAATTTAAATATGATGCCAAACCTAAGTAGAGTAACACCTAAGTACATGAGTCTAAAATGACAATGTTTTGGACATATAAGTTTTGAAATTTATTTGGCATGTAAGATGCATCACAGAACATGAGTATAAGGCAAAAAAAAAATTAACACATTAAAAAACAACTCCTAAGTTTAGTGGAATAATAAGGGTGTAATGCATTTGCATTACATGTGAATACCTCAATTTAAGTGGTGAAATATTAGTTTCATGTAAGCCTTATTTTGAGTAGTATATGGTGAAATCTTGTGTGATATTATTTTCCCTCACAACATAATTTATTTACGAATGAAGTTATTAATCTAAAATTTTGATATGGGTTTTATAAATGGTCCTTATTATACCTTACAATATGTAAGGCTCAAAATACATCAACTAATAATATAGATAGGATTATTCACAAAAGAGTCTAGTTCATCAAGAAGAACATTAATTGTAAAGTTATATGTGAAGTGCTATCGATCATTGAAACTCTAAGGGTGTGGTCTGATAACATAGGGTTAAGGTTAAACACCTTGATTTAATGAAACTTTTTATGGGGTAGTTTTCTATGACCTTAATGATAATTACATTAATTTAAATCCCTTTCAAATTTATGGGTTTGATACATATTCTATGAGATGAAACCCTATATGTTGTGACCTAAGAGCTCATGAGAAGGAGATGAAATCCACCCCACACAGTCAATAAAGAAGAAAATATGATAATAGTAATCTATGTGTTTTACCACCCAAGATCCCAAAAAGGATCAAGGAGAGTGAATAGGCATGATATTTTACAAATAAACAATCATAATAAACATGCATGTAAATTTAGAATGAAATCTTTTTTTCTTAGAGCATCAGATACAAGTGTTAGTTCCTTGGTTAAACATTAAATCAAAATGCAAGTTTAAATAGGATTAGCTTGGATATAAATCCACTTCTTTTTCTAGTGAAACCTAAAATAAATATGTTTGAAGTTTGAATTATGTTATTTTAAAAATGTAAGAAGTCAAAAACCTAACTTTTTAGCTCATGACAAAAATACATAGTGCAATCCCACTATTTATCAGGTCAATCCCACCATTCTATATAGAAATAAAATAGTGAATAGACAATTGGTGATTTTACATATTAATAGGGTGATATAATTTATTTACAAGGTGATATCATCAATTTATATGGCATTTCTACCAATATTGAAAAATGATAGAAATCAAAAAATCACAATATTACATGTGTGATCGACCAATTCATATGATAATCTCATTGATTAGCATTTCATTCTCACAATTAGGGATTTTATTCTTGTCATTTGACACATCAAAAGTATAAGAATGATCATATTGTTTAATAGTGTGATATCTATGATAGGTTAAATGTTTTCACCATTTTCCTAATAACACATATAAATATAAAATAAGACAAGGGAAATAACATCATGTCATAGGTCAATATTAATGAATATGGTAAGTGACCTCTATGAAAAGTATAGTATTCTTGATGATTTGTATAAAATGATAATACAAAAATATTAGATGGAAAGAAGCATAGAAAACATCAAAAATGGTATTTTTTTAATCAATAAGGTGTTTGAATGTTATCAAGAAGATTTTGGGGTACATTTGTCCCACAGGGTGTGCCAAATGTAGATTAAAAGTATTTGAGAGGTTAATTTGCTGTTAATGATTTAGAAAAAAAAAAATCACATCTCAAACATAATCCCTCATATTTAAAAATGTCTAGGATAATGCAAATAACTAGATAGACATAGACTAAAAGCTATACCTTTCAAATGGATTCATTCTCCAAGTTAGATTCAGGTTTGTTTATTCACATATTTTAGAGTCAAGAGTATTTATCAATGATGCTTGTGTATTTTGATGACATATCCCCTTATATATGAATAGTTTAATTGAAGAGTGAACTCAACATTTGAATCTTTTCAATAGATTTATTTACAGTTTATTTGAACAAAAAATATTGTTAAATACATAACGTGAGCCTTGTATTTATAGATATGTTAGATTGATTATAACTATTGGATGTTAATCTGATGAGTCACTAAAATTCAATTAAATATGAGTACTTAATGTAATAAATATTTTTGAAAGATGTTTCATTAATGATGCATGGATTCCAAATTTTGATAGTTACTTATATTTGTAACACTCATTGATAACTTTAGGTATGATGTCATATTTATAGATATTTTTGAATATTTAAATATTGTATAATTATAAATTAGTCAATTTATTTGGATTTTATATTTAATGATTTTATTTTATTATATGGGTTAATTAATCTTGATTAACTTATATGTGATTTATGTAATATTAAAATTTAGCCATTTATTCTAGTTAATTGTCCCAGAACATCACTTTCAAAATAAAAATATAGCTCAAAATTAATTAGATGAAGCTGAAAGTTGGTTAGAGTGAATTTCACTAATCATGGATGCCCCAATGTGTTTTATAATATTCCTGTTAGGCGTAGAGGAAAATATGGGCATTTCGATGCTTTTTAACTGGAATTACACATTATTGTTTAAAGTCATTTTGATTGTAAATTTGACACAAATTGAGAATTAAGTGTCTACAAATATAATAAGATAATTAATAAGAAATTGATATAAAAAATATTATAAATTTATACAAGATTGCTAAAAATAGTAAAGTACAATTACTGATAGATATAGTAATAAATTGGGTACAAATGATAGTTTGTGTGAATGCAGGTCTAGGAAAGAACAAGATAGAGCTGAAATAGAAAATGATCCTATAAAATTCATCATATACTGGGATTTTTTTTATCTATTTGGATTCTTGTGATAGATTAGTATAATTATATATATATGTAGGTGTCTAATCCAATAATAGTTATATTATATGTAATATTGACTAGATATGGATGTGAACAACACCTTCTAGGTTTTATACCACCTTTCTTCTAATGTATTCAGATCATACATATAGGTTATTATTTAAAAATTTGTCAAAACCTAGTTCTTCACCCATGGAGTGATTGTGGTAAACATGGGTTATTGGGCTTACAGTGTTGAGTTGACCACAATGACCCCTTTGTCATTTGGTGATCCATATATAGACAATACTCTAAAGAGGGCCTCAAATTGATGTAGTTATACCATATGTGTTGGATTATGTGTGAAAAAGGGTGAAATGTGTGATGATCAAAGACATTTTTTGACCTAACTTCCAGCATGAGGAATGTGGTTCATGGGATTCTCTTTGAATGATTTTGACTTGTATAAATATTATTCCTATGTCTGATGTGGAAATAGGAGAAAATAATATAGATTTTCTAACTCTAATTCTTGATTGAGTGTTACTTGGTATAATTCCATATGAGTTGTATGTGATTTATAGGTGATAATTGAATGAGGGTTGATTTTATATATATACAAATCCATTTCAAAATATATCAAATTAGATCACTTAGGACAACCTTTAAGATATGTTTATTTTCAAAATTAGATTTATTTTAGTCAATTTATACTTTATATTAAATGGAATCTTGCATCGATACATGTGTCTACCTAAGATACAAGTGTTTAGAGATTTAAAAAATAGGTATAGGTTCAAAACTGAGAGTGAAGGATAATGATCAGGTTTGGTTCACTCTATATAAGTCCTATTCATTAGAATAAAAATTGTCAAACTAAAAGATATGTAATTAGGAACAAAGAAAAATTTAATGTGAGGCTTTTGGTAGTGGGAAGGTATATAACTTAAAGGTAAAAAATTGATAGTTATTTTTATAGTTTACAAGAATAAGGTACTATATAAAATGATAGTGATATAAATTGTGTAATAGGTGGAGATACTTTTCCCATCTAAAAAATATGTTGTGTAACTTTATCACATATTTGTGTGTATAATGGAACACCTTATTATTATCACTAGTCCCAATAGAGTGGACAATCACATTGGTATACATGTAATAAATTTTTGGTTTTCTAATTTCTAGGACACTGACACTAAACAAGGGAGATGAACAAAGTAGATTCCTAGGAATGGGCTTAGTACTTTGGGGATGTAGTCATATTCAAAATGGGTGTGAATAATAAATTAAGGATAGTATTGGTGGAGAGATAATTTATCCAAAAAATTCTAGATGAAATCATTAATATCTTATAGTCACAATTAGTTGGAGATAAGGAGATTAATTGACTTCTTTATTATTAGGCTCTAATTTTTAGGAACATTCAAGAGTATGGGAATTTAAGAGTATGGATGTAGGTATTTATGTGTTCAATATATTCTCTCTCAAACCTACATGGATATTTATCAAATCTCCATACAAGGATATTTTCTTATTAACCACCTAGCTTAGAACATGTGTTGGGTTTATGACTATATGATTCCCTACCAAAGGGGTGTCACAATTGGGGATGCAAAAGCAATCAGTGCCTCAAGCTGGATAGGTATGGAACCATTGATGGATGTACCAATTAAAGTTAGTACCATGATAGTAGGGTACATTATAAGCCAATCATATATGGGCATGGTAGGTCAGTTAGGAGATGAGGCCATTACATTGTTGGCTTATGAGAGTGCACACTAGGTGTGATATATATGAGGATAATTGGAGTGACATAATGTATCTTGGGTACATTAATAATTATAGGGGAACATAAAATGGGATTATTTATTCAATAAGAATTTATACTAGGTTGTAGGCTAGAGTGTTTAAGATTGAATAAAGGTATACATAAATGAGGTGTACAATACTTTTATGAATTGAGATAAAAATCCTATTTAATGTTGATTTTAATTTTTTTAAATGTAAACAATGTAATGGAAAATATGTAATGATATGTTTCACTAAAAAAATTATCACATGCATTCATAGCTAGATAGTCATCAAATCATAATAATTGACACACAGATTCATCAAACTCCTTACCCTCCAATGTGTATACTTGAAAAAGCTACATTTTAAAAATCTTATGTAACCAAATATTGGCCTAACTGGTTTGTTATCAAAATTTAACCTTCTCATTTTTTTATGAATTATATTATCTAGTCTTAAGAAAAGGTCACTAACTTGCATAGGGATCTCAAGAACAATCTTATTGTATTAATAGCACATACGATCCACATAGGAAACATGGTTTTTGTACTTATGATTGGATACTCATATAAACATTATAACTTAATGAGGCATGAATTTATGTATTATTATTCATATAAGATAACTTGGAGGAAAAAATAAATACTTGGGATTTATAACTATCAAGCTTGAATCGATTATACATAAAAAATAAGGGAATATGGAGTTTCCCTAGTGAGTGTATGAGTATTAATCCTACATGCCCATTATCTAGGATAATACTAAACATGACAATACATTTAATTATCTTTGATTTTCTTGAACAGTACTGATTTTAATTTTTTATTCATACAATCAACTTGATTGATAGCCTAAGAGTAACATAAAAGGTTATATGATGGGATATATATGATTCCTTACATATCTCACATACATCTAGGATCTTAAAAGGATATTCATTATTGTTGATTATTATTTTTGGGATCCTAAAATTATAAATGATTTAGTTTAGAATGAAATTTTTTATTTCCAACCCAATGACAATGGTCAGGGGTATTACTTCCACCCACTTAATGAAATATTCAATGGTTGTAATGATGAAAAAATGGAAATCAAAAGAATCAATAGAAAGTTTAACAACTAGATATATCCCCCAAGTAGATAAGGTTTGATGTGTTGTGAAAAGATAATGTGCCTAAGCAAGGACATAATTTCCATGAGATAATTTTTTAATTTTTATGATTTTCATGAATACTTTATAGATTTTTTTTTAATCCTTGTAAACAAATAACTCATTATATGAATATTAATGGATATTTCATGACCATATAAGTGTATACCACAAACACTGATATGGAATTACAAAAAAAATATCTCTGTGTCTGTGTGTGTGTGTGTGTGTGTGTGTGTGTGTGTGTGTGTGTGTGTGTGTGTGTGTGTGTGTGTGTGTGAGAGAGAGAGAGAGAGAGAGAGAGAGAGGTGTGTGAGATATTAATTTTGTCAAAATATTTTTATAATAGGACTTGGTTGAGAATTATGCACTTGAACACAATGATTCAAAGGTGCCTCCTCTATTAGGAACTCACACTTTTGGTATACTTTTGATTGATCAAGTTATTTTTTATGTCTCATACCATAGGGAAGATTCTATTTTGACTTTATACATACATATACATATATATATATATATATATATATATATATATATATATATATATATATATATATATATATATATATATATATATATATAATATATTTGTTTGGGAATTCAGTGCTGAATATATTGCCATATTATAATAAGAAATCAACTAACAAGTCATGATTATTTTTGGTTTTATGGATTTATATTTTCCCTAGGTTAATTAAATCTTATTATATAGAAATATAATAATCATAATTTATTTATAATCATGGTTCATCAAAAATATACTAAAGGATAGATATTTCATGATGACCTAGTTTCTTGATTTAACATGTAATTCCTCAATTGTTTTGTCATAAAAAATATTGCTAGACACTATTTTTCACCTGAGTATACTTTTTTGATAATGATTAATGGTGTGGTTAATGAAATAAATTTCTCCTTATTTAACACTTTCATCTTATTGGCTAATGTAAGTGAGATATTCCTTAGTTTCCATGAAATAAAGTATGAGTGTAGGATCATAATTAGATTTCATGAGTGTTCATAAAGACATAATAAAGAACTCTGTCAACTTGAATGCATCTTATAAGTCTTGAGTATAGATCATACCACTCTAGTTTTTTATTAAATGGTTTATAAGATGGATGGCATGTATCATGTCAAGGATAAACCCTTTAATTAACTCCATCATCCCCAATAATGACCTTATTCTTGACTAATTTTTATGGTGGGTCATCACTAAAATAACATGTATTTTTCAAGGATCAATGTCCATTTTATGTTCTGAGATAATGAAACCATAGAGTTTCCTAAAATTAACTCCAGAAAAACACTTATATGGGTAAAGTTTTCCACCATATTCAATTAAGTGAGTGAAATTAGTTCATAGAATCTCAACAAGATCCACTCTCTTCTTCACTTTTCCTTGAAGATCATTGAAGTAGACCTCCAAAATTTTATTAATGAGATAATGAAAAATGTGGTTCATTCAACTCTAATATATTTCCCTAGAATTATTGAGGTCAAAATGCATGACAATGTAACATTGGTTTTCCCACGACATTTTAAACAAAGTCTTTCTTTAGTTTTCTTCTATAATGCAAATCTATTTATATCTTAAGAAACCATCAATGAGGGATAGAAACACATATCCAACTAAGGAATACATCATTACATCATTAAATGTACTAGAAATAATCCTTAGGACATTCCTTGTTGATGTCTTTAAGTTAGAAGCATATCCTTATTTTACCAATGTTTTTAATGATGAGGACAATATTAAACAATCTTTTAATACAGTCCATGGATTTGATGAATCCTAATTATACCATTAATTTGAACTTTGGTTTCATATTCCTAGTATTTTTTTTAACAAATTTTGAATTAGGGTTAGTGAAGATGTTATGAACTACCACCTCAAATCGATTTCATTTAATGTCCATGTGGATCACCAAGTAAATTTTTTATGGCCTTATATATCTTGAAGAAAGAGTGATGATTTGATCTTAAGGACCTTGGGTTGGTCTTTAGTCCCAATGTTAATATTAATGATATCCTATATGAGATATGAATCTTAATGTTCACAAAGGTTATAGGTTCCAACATAATATGAGTGAAAATGGAGTGTAATGGGTTATTATTCTCTAGGATACTAATGATTTCATTTTTTTTTCTATCAATATGGTTGGTATCTTTTTAATATTTTATTCACTAACTTTATATGTCATTCCAATGGTTTTTTCATTTAAATTTTCTTTTGGAAATCCCTTGGGACATTCTTGATTTTATAATGCACATTGTATTTGGAAAGGAGCATTTTTTACTTGTTATATAGAGGATGCATTTTTATTTTATTTATAGGTAAATGGTTGTCAATATGAAGTTCTATATTTCTCTTATTGATTTCTAGATGG
>JARHVA010000972.1:977500-1080000 GCA_037957365.1 Torreya grandis
TAGTGTCGCTAGAATCAATCTGAAGAGGACGGACACACACACGCACGCACGCGCACGCGCACACACACACACACACACACACACACACACACACACACACACACACACACACACACACACACATAAATCCACATACATGTGTGTGTGTGTGCGTGTGTGTGTGTACCTACCTATGTATGTGTATGTATATTTATATGTATATGTATATGTATATGTATATATATGTATGTATGTGTGTATATGTATATGTATACATGTGTGTGTGTGTGCGTGTGTGCATGTGTGCGTGTGTGCGTGCATGTGTGTGCGCATGCACGTGTGTGTGTGTGTGTGTGTGTGTGTGTGTGTACACACATATGGTTGATTTTAGATTCTTGAGTTGGTTTAACATCTTAAAAATTAACAATACCTATGTCATGGAGTAATTTAATACAATGTGCAAAAGAGTTCTTATGTATATCTATGAATGAAATATGGGAAAAGGTCTTTGTGAGATCAATGACAATATTATAGTTCAACATGGGTTTGGGGTTACCTTCAATTATGATTTATAGAGGATTGGTGTTATTTGGATTATGTGTTTGATAATCCATTCTATAAGTGATTATATTACCATTATCATCATCTCCTAATTATAAGACACTTAATATCCTATTTTTTTCCTAAGGGCCTAAGCAAGGGGCTAGATCATTATTTTTTAATTGTAAAGGTTAAGGCTTGATTAACATCAGTTATATTAGATATGAGACAACTGACTATAATTTCTTGTATTATATTTTAATTTTTTTATTTCTATTGGTTAGGGAACACGTTTTGATAAATGCACAAGTTGGAATTCTAAGTCACCATTGTAATCATTGGGAAATGTCAATAGTTTGCATTTCTAATTCCTAAAATAATGTCAATGAACATATGTTGTTTGTGCTCATGGAGTATTTAAATAAAAATTTATTGTCCCTAAAATGATGAGTATCATAAATGATGATCATATGGAGAATATCACAAAAATTTGGTTCGTAATCCCTTGGTCATTAGCTCAAATTTCAATGACTAGAGTTTTGTTTCTTTTTGATTGAATACAAATACTAATTTTAAAATTAATAATTACAGTTTTGGTTACGATTATGATATGGGTTTTAGTATTGGTTGTCATAATGTGTAATAACGTTAAAATTCATAACATGAATGGTACATTCATGTTTTATGTTTCTCACACTCCCATTTTTGTTAATGTTGTTATTATTCTTGTTATTGTTGTTGTTATACATTTTTATATTAACTATTGTTCACAACATTGGTATTTTTGAGTTGATCCATCAATTTTTCCATGGTATCATTGTGATTGTGATTTAAGATCTTGCATCTTATGTTATTTTAGTTAATATTAATAAAACCCCAACTATTTAAATTAGGTGAAATTATTCTTTGATTTTATTCATAGGATATACAATCACTATCTATGGCCACTTGGTAAATTCTAGGTCCACTCTTTAATTATTTTTATTATGATATATAAGGTACTTTTCTAACATTTTCTGTAGTTTAATTTTTAAGAGAATGGAGGAAAAGATCAAAAAAATCTCTTCTATCCATGTTTAGGTAAATTGTAGATGAAAATAGTAATTTCCCCCACCTTGAAATAAATTGGGGAGAGAAGTCATTGGATTCTTGTTTAATGTATATAAATTCTTGTATCCTAATATGAAGTAAGTTTCTCATATTGAATTATTTTATGAAATTTGTTATAAGTTGTAATAAATAATGGATCAAACCCTCAAAGAGGTATTATTATTAGTATAATGTGTTTTCATAAACATTTATAGGGACGTTTTGGACACTAATTTTATCTATGGTGAAAAATATCTAATATACATTGCATAGGCATTGAAATGTGCATTTAGGTCTCCTTTTCCATTTTACATGGGGAGTTCAGGTAATGATCAAGGTGAATATACTCTAAAAATGGTGTAATAAATATTTTTGATTTGAGTTATTAAGCATATGTTGCCATGGTGTTGAAATCCATTCAATAAATATCTAGAACTTTTTGGGAAAGAGGAGTTAGATAATAAGTAGGCATAAAAGTATGAGTATAAATATCCTTCACTTGACTGGAGAAGCATAATCTATAAGAAAATATTTATTTGGATATGTTTATTTTGAAAACATGTCATAATATAGGAAAATATAGTTTAGAGGTGTGTCAATTTGACTTTACATTAGTGGAGCATATGTGGGTGGTGTAATAGTAGGTACATGGTAGGCAAGGACCATTGGTGGTAGTGTGATGGTAGCATGTTATTTGGAGTAACATAAGATAAGGGAATGAAAATGAGAATGTGAGTTAGAGGATGACTGGATGGGGACATAATTATTTTCATATGATTAGGGACATCAAAATTTAGAAGGTATCTTATTTTTTTATTAGGTTTAAAACTAACTAGAAGAGAAGTGGGTTTATATTGTGGAGGTTGGTAATATACAACTACAGTTTTAATGAAATATAAGTGACTTTTAATATTTAAATGTGGTGTCTTTCCTTGATTTTAAGGTCCATTTTAAGGTCCATTTTAAAGAGATGTTTGGTTATTCTATAAGTATTTAATGCATCCAACCAAGGTCAATATAAGATCATTCGGACTAGCATTCATAGTGGATTTTGGGGCCTCCCTTGTGGGAGGCTATAAGAGAAGATGATTATATCCCAAGCCAAATAAATTTATGCTTGATTTTTCTACAAGAATCACCATGGGTTTTTTTATTATCTTAAAAATAATTTGGTTAATATTATAATATGGTGGGGGAAGTTGTAGTCTATTGATCCCATTTTGTTTAATATAAATTTTCAAATCATGCTAATTTAATTTACATGTGCTTTTAGTATTAGGACTTTGTATGTTGGTTTGGGTTTAGTTCCAACATGTGGATGCAATCCAGAATCACCAATTATGGTCATCTTATTATTGTCATGATATTTTTTTTGTTAATATCCAAAGGATCCCAAAACTCTTGAATTACAATATGAGAAATGGTTTATTGTATGTACGAGGACAATTGTAAAATAGATCTTAGTTTTTATTATTGAGAGATAATGTGTTAGTATAACTAAAGAAATAAGGTTCATTTTAAACATTGAACATTTCTTTGAAAATCTTCAAAGACAAAATACCTATCAAATTCTTCACTATACATATTCATGGAGTTTATAAACACCCAAAAAGTGAATGTAATAATGGAAAAGATGGATGAAATAAAAATAAAAATGATAAATGCGAAAGGATAAGCCTTTAATGTTTGGTTTACATTATTATCACATGCAAAAAGAAATATGATCACCTTATGCACTCAACCTTATCTAGTTAGGTTGAAATGGATAAAGAGGATTGGTATATTAGTTGAGATATTGATCTGGTTGGTTTGGTTTGGGTGGTTAATTTGAATGAGCCGCCCACATAGGGCTATGTGTGATATTTATTTATACAAAAATAAATCAATTGAGTAAAAATTTATCATTGAGGGCACCTAACTATCATGTAATAATATCCTAACAATATCCAGATTCTAAAAATACTCTCAAGTGTAACTCTTTGTATATATTACTTTCCAAAAAATGTGTTAAAGTTAAGTTAGATTACTAGAGGTATTTGATAAATTGTATTAGGTTGGAATTTCAAACACATTGTCATATCCGAATTGAATGAAATTATATTAGGTTAAAACTATGGATAACATTAAAAAAAATTGTAAGTGTATGACTTAATGGGATAAGAGGTCAATTTTCTTAGATAATTGGGGTTTAGATAACCTAGTATGTTAATTTAGGGTGTTTAGATTACTAATTATAAGATTTTTAAAATTAGTCAAATGGATTAATTATAGCTAAATATTAGATTCTATATCAATTTGGATTGTGGATGTCATACGTTCTCAATAAAACATTCCTACTCTATGTAGGTTGACGAATAGCCATCCAAAGGTGAGGAAATGTTTTTTTGAAAGGTTTGATGACTTTTTATTCATTATTTTTGAGGATTTCTAATACATTTTATTTTTTTGTCCATTTTAATTTTTAAATTGTGTTTTTTTTTATAGTTTTATCATATAGTAGACCAAAAGTTTTATTAAAAATATTTTTTTTTTCTTTTAAAAAGCTAATGTTTTGTAAATGATTAAATAAAATTAAAAAAAGTAGAAACTGAAGTGTATAAAAATTTAAACAAATAAAAAATAATTTTTATTATTTTTTAAGCAATAACATGAAAGTGATATCGAATTTAAAAATGAAATTAAAAAATATACATGCTAATTTTTATGATTTTTTTATTTTTATAAACATACATTATTTCATAAATTTTAATTATTCTTGTTCAAAATACAGATTTCAATTTCAATTTTTAATAAAATGCAACTAAACATGAATGAATACTCTAAAATTTAAATGTACAGATAAAAACTAAATATACATTTTTCATATTTGGATACATATAAATAAATGTATAAATTATTAAAACATAGCTAAGTACAAATTTTATATCTTATACTTATTTGATTTAAACTAATACTTACATGAAAATATAAAATTATGATCTAATTATGACTTTAATTTATATTCTTTTGAAGTGTGTAGGGATGATAGATGGTTGTTTAGATTTAAATATTTTCTTGGATTTATATGCAAGTGGGTGTGAAAATCACTATTGTTATGTATGGTGAGTATGTTTTTTTGAAAACATAGATTCAAAATATGTGGGTTATTATAAAATAAAGATTAATTGTATCATTTAAATCTAAAACTTTCATGTAAATAATGATCTTTTTATTCTTCTACATTTGCAAGTAATATCATATGAAGGTTGAGTGATTTACAATTCAAATGAGTATAGCAAATATTTTTTTTAAATATAAAAATTGCGTTATTTTTAAGATGCAATTACAACTATTCATAAAAATATAATTAGATGAAAAAATGCAAAAAAAATAAATAAATCAAAACACAACCTAAACAAAGTAGAGGACAAATGGAGAATAATAAATTTACAAAATTAAATTTATTCTAATCCTCAGGATGCTATCTCCTTAGTTTATTCTTAATGATGACATGGGTAACCTCCAACAAGAGAAGAGAAATTTAAGAGGTAGTGCAAACACGTAGACAAAATGAAGAGAAGAAGTAGGCAGACTATGGCTGGTTTTTCACAATCAACAGATTTTTGTGCTGCAAAAATTGATAACATTATTACTCACATTTGGTACAATGACTAGAATGTTGTAGACAAATTTCATTTCATTTATGAAAGAAACTATATAAAATAAAAAATATCTATCACAAAACATGTATACTCAATTATACATATAGTTTTTAAATATGAATTTATAGTAAAAAGAGTTATTTTGAAGAAACAAATGGATGTTACATGTAGGTGTTGACAGGAGGTGGTTGATATTTTATTATAGTTTGAATTAGAGTTAGCTAAAATTTAATTGTACATGACCTTGAGTTGAATATGAATATTGGGTATTAATTTATATAAAAAATGAAAAAAAAAAAAAAAAGGTTTGAACATGAAAAATGTTGTTTAAAATGTGTGGTCCCCTGAATATAATTAAAAGTGCAAAGAAATATGGGAAAAACAAAAATCATATGTAGGAAGTGATTGCACAACCATTGACATAATTATCAGTGATTTCACATTTATTCAGATACTTTGAAAAACCACTCAAGTGGTGGTGTGAACTAGTCATGTAGTTTGGTGAACCACTATTATGCACTTTGAAAACCTAGGATTTGGATGATATAAGTTAAAATCTTCAAGTTTGGTAGTTTGATGTGGTGTAAAAAGAGGTAAAAGATGAAAAATAGAAGACTAAAAGGTCTAATGATATTAATATTTATGAAGAACCTTGTATCATCATTTAATAACATAAAATGTTACACCATGAAATTTTTTAGTGTATACAACTTCCTTTAATTGAAATAGATCTACTTAATTATAATAGTCACAAGTTACTTTAATTTCATTGGTATTATCTCTAAATAAATAAAAGTTTTCATCCTTTATCTATGTACAATAAACTATACCAAAACATGGATATTGGATTTAATATCCCTTAAGTTAAATTTCATTTACTTAACAAGTTCAACAATTTCTAATAAATAGAGAAAACATGATTGGTTATGAGAATTCAAATTATGATGATTACAAACTACTTAATTCATTCCTAATCATTTGATATTTCTCAGGTGTTTCATAATGGATTAATATTATACTCAGGTGTTCCATAATGGATTAAACATAATATTATAAGTTGCATGTTGATTCAGTTCCATCATTATATATCATTATAATTGAAAATAAGTTCACAAACAAACTATTATAAGGAAGAGAAATAAAATGTGTGAACTTGATTAATGAAGTTTTGTTTCTTGCTTTCATTTCATAAAGTGATTGTGATAATTTAATTGGATGAGAGGTGTTTTTGGTTCAATGCTCCACCTGAGCACCATCATAGTTAATATAAATGTCTATAAAGGGGTAATGATGGATTTTATGAATTCGCTACTAATATATGCATACGTGCATGTATGAATGCATGTGTTCCTCTCTCTCTCTCTCTCTCTCTCTCTCTCTCTCTCTCTCTCTCTCTCTCTCTCTCTCTCTCTCTCTCTCTCTCTCTCTCTCTCTCTCTCTCTCTCTCTCTCTCTCTCTCTCACACACACACACACACACACACACAGATACAGTAGTCCATTGAATATGAACCCAATATTCTATCACCAAATCGATAGCATAACCTACTTTCATTCACTTCCTATTCTGAACTATTGAGATTCAAGAAGGTTCACATAAAAGATAAAACAATAAATAGAAACTTGGCTCAAATTGAAAAAATAAAATAAATAATATAAATCAAATAATATGGTTATTATATCGATCAATATAGATAGATTCAAAAAATAACATGAATCCATATTAAAACATTCAAAATGTACAAAATCCAAAATTAAAATGAGATCCCTAAAGGCAAAGCTACTTGAGATCCAATCACTATCATAAAAGGTATTTAATCATCTTATTACTAATAAATTAATCTTGCACATAATGTAGAAAACAATCCATGAGAGAGTTATTAACCCCTCCATAACATAAATTTCGATGGAAGCAACTAACTACATAACAATACTATAGATTCGATAGACTCAATGGGACCATCGACATAAATATGTATTCTTCTCCTTATCCTTACCAACCCAAAAAAATTTATATAAGATGAAAAATATAAAATAATCAATAAAAATAATTTGAAAAAAACCAAACAATCCAACCATTATCCTAAAATATAAATATCCATAAAAACAATTATTACAAATAAAATGAAATCAATAAATTATTAAATAAAATACATTCTTTAATAAAATTTAAATGACATAAAATAAAAACATAAAAATAATATATATATAATAATAAAAAAATATTCTAAAATCCTTCAACAAAGACAACCTTTTAAACAAATGAGGAAAATGCCTTTTAAAAAAAATAGTAATAAGAATTACCTTAACATGGTCATGATTATTCCATATCTCCCACACATTATATTATTTAAATTTACTATGTCCCAACTATTTTATCTCATAACTAGACTGTCTCCATTACACTTTTAAAAATCCATCAAATTGAAGCCAACTAAACAATGTCATCTTGAGATTTTTTCCCATTTGAGCCCCTTCTTCTACAAGCCGACTTCTCTATATAAGATTATTCCCAGAAAAGAGAGTTTTATTATGGCCATTTATTCTTGGAACCACATCCTTTCATTTGGTCAAATCACATTTAATTGAGGGATGAGGATATCCATATTTTTATGACATGGATATTTTTTATGCTCGCTTACTTGTTGGTTTCATTTAATTCTTGGTAGGGTGGTTGATTATAGCTTACTTTTCCTAGTCTCTTTTATTTTTTTTATCGCAACCCATTTTTTTGTTAAATACTTTTCAACCAATGTGACCATGTTTTCGATTGTGGACCGTTCAATGCAATGTTTTTATCTATTGTGTTATCAATCAATGTAAAGGCTTCTTATTTGTTTTATGTAGCATTCACTTTCTTTTATTAGTTGGATGTGATTGTTTTTTTTTTACTTTGGTTGTCAATGCATGGTTTACAGGTTATTGAATGATAATTAGCAATTATCATTTAGATGATGATAACAAATTCACTTTATAATTATTTGGCCCTTTTCACTCTGTCACGTTTATACATTAATTCTTGTGAAGAATTTTTGCATTACCTTGTGTTCATGTGAAGAATAATTCACATTTAAACCTAATGTGTTCATTTTTATTTAGGTCATCCAATTATAATATGTCAAGTATCCATAAGACTAAAGTGCCACATACCCAATTGTATACAAGATAACTAAAATTCATTATTCCATTATTAAAGTTCATTTGTCACTGTAGCTATTATTTATTGGAGCCCTTACTCTTCCCACATCAACTTAGTTATTAATAAATATAGAATTATATGTATTATATATATATTAAGAAATGTCATTATAACTTTCATAAATAAATATTATTTAATAAATATAGAATTATATGTATTTGTTAATAAAGGAAGGAATAATAAATTTTAATTGACATTTTTAAGTTTTTTTAAAATTAATTTTTTTCTTTTTTTTTTTTTTTTTTTTTTTGATATTTATAAAATTTTATAACCTTTACCAATGAAAAAATAACCCAATTACATTCTAATCATAAATTTATATTATATATTTTGTTTAATTTTTTCAATAAAAAAATAGACCCAATTATTACATCAATTATAATGGTGAATGGGTAACTCCATTTTAGATCATATTGATTAACTTTTAAGGTAGTACAAATTCATATGTTAAGCTTTGTAAATATCTAATTTAAGAACACCAATTTCTATTTACATGAAATATGAAAATAAATATTAAAAATCCATCAATGTATGTATGTATGTATGTATGTATGTATGTATGTATGTATGTATGTATGTATGTATGTGACTCACGCATTTATCACTATTCCATATTTAAAAATAGAATATGTACTTTGAATTTATGCAAATCATATATAACTTAATTTTAATCATATATTAAACCCCACATTATGTCAATTTTTTTTATTGACTATGAAATGCCTAAAAATCAAAGAAAATACCCATGAATGATTCATTTGGTAAATCTTATTTTCAATGTTAACATGAAAAAAAATTCCATTTTTGTTAGTCACACTTAATAACTCTTGAATTTATTTTAAACAATTCATTTAATAACTCATTTCTATTTGGTTCTAAATCAACATGTAAAAAATCTCCTATTTATTTAATAACACTAAGTAAATATTGCATTTATTTCTCCATCATGTCAAATCACATTTAGTGGAACAAATGCTAGATCTCTTTGATATCAACTTCATCTTCTTATCTTTACATTAGATCTCTCCATGTGATTCAAGGGTTTCCCTTGGCAAACTTGAGGGATAATTTTTTATTGGTTAGGTTTTGATGCAACTCATTTATAACAAACAAAAGATTCAGAGTTATCTTTTACAAAGATATTTTTATATTTTATTTTGTGAAATATATATAAAATATTTCAATCTTTTGATTCACACAAATTAAATTTATGACAAATGTATATATAAATTTTATATTTATAAATAAATATATTTATTATTTGTTCCAAATGGTAACCATAGCCCTTACTTTGTTCAATTAGATATTTTTACTTAATAAATTAGAAATTTTACTTTTTCATTTTTGTTCAACATGTTAATGTTTTGAATTCAATTATATTTTATTAGATACAATGTTGATTTTAAGGGAACAAAAATGAATAAAATGGTGAAGGTTCAAGATCAACAAAAAGAATATTAGCATGAGAGATGTCATCCTTAGCGGAAATGAAGAAACAAGCCGAATGGATTGAAACCCAACAACAAGGATATTTGGTAAGAGATTCATGATGACTAAAAAGAAGACACTAGTGAGGATTCGTCGATATGTGTTAAATAAACCCTTAGGTTTTTTTCACGAGAATAAAAATTTTCTAAAGAATGATGAAAACTTACATTCCTCACCTTGTCACATAAAAGGGAAGGAAACAACTCTAGAGTTCCCTATAGTCTAAACCGCTCCCCCCCCTCCTCCCCAATGATCCATGGTAAGGATGAGTAGACTAACGTGCGATTAGTGTATTTCATCAACTCAATTTTCTTAGAGAATGTTTAGGTTCTGAAGAAGTAAGGATTAATAGGGAAATTTGTAGGGAGATGGATGGATATGGGTGCTTTTAAAATATGGATTAAGCACAACTATGGACATGGTTATTCCATCAATTTTTTCCTAAGGGTTTCTTTTATGTCACCTACCCATATGAACATACAAAGATGGAGATATTCAAAAGGGGCCCCTAAACTTTTAATGGAACAAGACTTTTGATCAAAAACTAGAACCTCAACTTTAACCCCTTAATGGTGAAGAAGGGAAGATTCCCCATTTGGATTAGGTTGTATGAGCTTATAGTATAATATTAGAGTGAGAACTATCTCAGACAAATTGGAAAGGTTATGGGTGATTTCATTTAAAAGGTTCCAAATATCGTGAGGGGTTTTGGCCTCATATGTCCAAATCCATGTGGTTTTTAACTTGTACGAGGTTATTATGGAATTAGTCTTTATTTAAACTAATAAGACAATTTTGAATTAGAAATTTGATATACAAAAGGTCGCTTTTAGGTGCTACAAGTGTAGATATATTTAGAATTTTTGATATGAATGTCTAGGAGTTTTTTATGGCAAGACTAAGGGGAAATATTTGATATCCTTGACAATGCCTCAGTCATAATCCCTACCCTAAGGGAATGAAGGGCCTCCACCCCATAATCTCGTAGTAGTTTATGTTTTAGATGATCCAATGATTAATATCAAAGTGATTGAGACACTCAAAGATAGACTAAAAGGTGGAAATCTTATCTCATCAAAATTAATGCTAAAAGAGTGTGAATTCATTTCCATTGAAGTTTATAATTTGTCATCCATCATCACTAGGGATAGTGGAATGAAGGTGAAAATGAAGGGTTTCGAGGCTCATGAGAAGGCAAGCCCCACTCAGACGGATTCAAGAAAGGTGGGAAATATAAACCTATCCTATTTTCTAGAGGAGTCTAAAGAAGAGGAAGAAGAGAAGATACATTCAAGTGATCCTCTCTATCTATCTTAGATTGAGTACAATATCTCACAACCATTATGTGGGACATTGAGTAGAATAGGTTGCAGATCTATTAAAGAGTGCACATATATGAAAGTTGTAGCAGGAAATCAATAAACCATTATGACATTTTCTCACTTAGGAAGGTGGGAAATAAAATGCCCCATTGAATAGCAATGAAGCATATCTATTTAAATTATAGGGGCCTCTATGACCCTAACAAAAGGTTCCTAGTTAGGTGTTAGTTACAGGAATCCTTTTTGATATTTTTATCTTCCAAGAAAATAAGGTTAGCAATTCAGAAGGGGAATCATTAGGGAGAAGATATATTAGGTAGAGGAGGATTTTTGTAGATTCCATTGGGGCTTTGAGGGGTTTGGTCATCTTTTGAGTACTGGCGAATGTAACGATCAAGCCCATAAATTCTAGAGCTAGTTAACATCTATGTAAAGTATTGAGTTTTGCCTCTGACATTTATTTATTCCTTTTTAATGTCCATGGGTAAAACTTGGTTTCTAGGAAATACCAAATTTGGAATGAGATTCAACATCAAACAAATTATCTACCAAATCAACATTGTGTCTTGGGATGATATTTCAATGTTATCCTTTCAAGCAAAGAAAAATGGGGGGTGTCAAAAAACAATCTAAATAAGTGAAGGACTATCACTAGTTTGTGGATTAATTTAGCCTAATTGACATCATCCTTGAATCTAGGTGTTTCTCTTGGACTAATAGATGAGTAGGCTTTACAACATTGTTGAACAGTTGGATCACTATTTGGCTTCCCTAATCTACTTAGAGTGCCACATTCTCCTAGTTTCTAGATCAGACCATGTGTTATTTGAAATTAAAATTGAAGAAGATAGTGCTCACCTGAAATGTCCCTTAAATTTGAGTTAGTGTGGCTCTTCAACCCCTCTCTGCTTGGTCTGTGTGATGGCTTTTTTCATATAATTCTAATAAGTAATAAAATTTCTTGAATAGTGATTTTAATCATTTGAAAGGCAATTAATTAATTATTAAAAAAGAACTATTTAGGATAATTATTTGAATTATCAAAAAAGTGGTTTTAACCATTTGGAAAATTAAGTTAATTTTAATGGTTATTCTCAAAGGCTTTATAATTAATAAATTACTTGAAAAGTGAATTTTAACACTTTTATTATTAGAGGAATTTAATTAATTATTTTAAGTGAGGACCTAATTATTTAATTTGCCAAAAAGTAATTTTAAATACTAATTTATTAAGTCAAGTTATTTAATTAATTCAAAAAGGCCTGAAGTAAAATTAAAAATAATGTCTGCTTGGGATCTAAAGCAAAGCAAAGGAAAATATAATCTCTAAAGGGAAAGTGAGACTTATGATGTATTTTACCTCCCTAAGGTGGTTCACCCCGCTTTTGATGGTACAAATACATGGTGAAGATAACAATTAAAATAAAGCTAAATTTTGACAATTTGTTCTTCCTTCTTGAAAAAACTATTGGCACATATGCCGAATAGAACTTCACTACCTTGGTGTTGATAAATTTACAAAAGGTGTATTTTGACACCAACTTCACTAAGGATATCTTATTCTTATCCTAGAAGTGGGGAGATTTGCTTTGAGGAGTTTGTGTGAAGTTTTATGAGGGTTTCATGGTTCGTTTATTGCATGTTAGCCTTGCTAAATATTTATCTTTTTTTTTAAAGTGGAGTGAGCCACCTTGGAAGCTTGGATCAAGGGTTTTGAAGCCTCTTTTGGTATATTTTATGCAAATTAAATATGCTTATTTTATTTAATAATTTTATACATGTTGGCTTGAGGTATTGGAGAATTTTTTTAAAGGATTGGAAACACTAAATCCATAAAAAATTAAATAATAAATTTTAGAATTAATATTTAATTATTTTCATAGGTTTTGGATACTTTTTCACTTGTGGAAGACAAGATCTAACTCTCTTAATTTTTTATAATTTTCTTGCACTTGTCAAGCAGATTGATTAGCTTGGAGAGTCATTTTTTGACATTTTTATGCCCAAAAATTTTCTCTATATTTTTATGGTATTTTTTGAGCACTTATGGAAAATTTTGGAAAGGTTTTGAAGTGGAATAACTTTTAGAATAACATCTATATTTTTGGAATTAAATTAGAAGATTATCCATCAATACATGGCATTTGAGCTTCAAAAATTTGGTAAAAACAATACTTGTTTCATGTATTTAATTTTTTTATTATTTCTAAAAAATTTTAGGGAACAAGTTATTGGCTGGAATTCAACTACAAAACCCTACTATTGTGGTGTCTAGAGTTTATTGGGGTTGACAAGGGTTTTTTGAACTTATTTTGCAAACTAGGGTTTGTTGATTGCATTTTTTAGAATTATGGAATTTAGGGGAAAACCCCTTTTGTATGAAATCATCCCATTTTGGGGACATTATAGTGGTATTAGAGCATTGATCTTGTCTATATTGTGAGGGTTTTTGTTTGTACATCTATATGCATAATCTATGAATCATAGAGTTATGAGTGAAAGTGAATTAAAAAAAAAGCTTCACAAATTGTAAAAAAATCTTGAGCATCCATATCATTTAAAAAATGTTTTGCTTAATATTTTGGAGGAAGCAAAAAATTGTTTGTTTATGATAGGATAATTAGAATCTAAGTATATGTTTTGGGCAATAAATCCTTTGATGGTTTACTTGGATAGACCCAAATTTTTAAAACATTGAGATTTAGATGTGATATTTGTAGTTATCACTTGTATTATTTAAATCACAAGGATAAAAACTCTAGAAAATATGTACAGTGATGAGATCACTAAGGAAATATTTCAATTGATGGTGGAGAATTTTGAAGGTCTTGGTGACATCATAGGTTCTTCTTTTGTTAGGAGGGTCAACATTCTGGAAACTATAGGTTCAACTAGGTCATGTATTTTGATGTTAGATATGGAGTGTGATGAACTTATTGTTAATATGTTTCAACATTTCTTTGCAATTGATTGTAGGAATCCTACCAAAAATGTTGTAGCTTCTATGCAGAGAATCTTGACCTTGACACTCAATGAGAGTGATGATCTTTCCAAGCCACAATTTTTTATCTTGTTGATAGGTATGGGTTTATATAAGGAAAAAAATTCTAATTGCACATATGTTGTTCGAAAATGTTGCAATTGATTTTGAGGAAAAATTGAGGCCTTATTTGATAGTGGAGAATGTAGAGGAAGAGAAGATTAAACTACATGGAGAGTTGGAATGAAAGAATGAAGGGGCAGCCCTTCATGAGCATTCCTATGAAGGAGCCAAAGAAATATAAAAAAAAAGATTTAAAGGAGAAAAATGAGATACAAAAAAAATGACACTTTGGGGAAGGCTATATTGAGAGATTGTAAGGACTAAAAATATAAATTTCTAGGGCAACAAAGAGGGATACAAATGAAAGATGAAAAGGAGAAAATGCTAGGTGCTTTAGGGCAGCCAATTACCCCAAAATTTCGTATTCGAAAAGATGATTTCAAATAAGCCAAGGAAACTGAGATATTCAAAGTAATTTATGAGTTGAATGATAATTTGTTTTTGATATCTAATAATTGTTCAAAATTATTGCATGAGTCTATATTTGATGAAAGAGGTTAGAAGGAAAAATTCTTAATCACAAATAAAAAGGGAGTGCAAACCTTGATAAGATTGGAGGACACAAAGGGGCTTCTTGATAGATCAATGCATAGTGACATGAGGGAATGCTTGAAGGAAAAAAACACTATGATGGAATTACATACAATCAAAATGGATATGGGAGAAGATCAAGACTCCAACTTATTGTGGAATCTAAAAGGCAATCCATTGTGTGAAATGGATAGGAATGAAGGATCAACACATCAATAAAGGATCATATAACTAGATAATAAGATCAAATGGGTGTTATTAAACACCAATGATTTCCCTAATTTTTGTGTTCCATGTGTAGGTTTATTTGGAAGATCCCATATAAAGAAGATAAGCAAGAAAGTCCTTTGTCATGACTTAAATAATGAAGAGGGCCCTAAATATTCATATAGTATTATGTTTGATAAAGGTTGTGTGATCATGAGAAAAAGGAAAGAGAGGTTTGAAGGTATGTTTTTGAGAAAATTTTGGTTTCTCTTCTTATCAAAAATTTTTGAGGATGCTTTGCTACATTCATTTCTCAAATCCTAGATAGAAGGCAACTCTTTTGGCATGGAACAACCAAGTAAAAGTTATAAAATTTTATGGATAAGGTCCAAATTTGTTGCCTCAAGAATTTTTGAGTTGGGGAACATTGCCAAGTAGTGACTGAGGAAAGAGAGGAGAAAAAATAGAGCATACTACAGCCCCTTCATGGGTATGGAAAGTCTGATTTTTTCTATTAATTACAACAGTCATACAATATTGAAAAATTGTTTGAATTACATGAAAATCTTGCCTTCAAAAATTATGTGTCAGAAGATAATTTACAGCCACTTAATAAAGATGAAAAAGGTGGGGAAAGGACTTGTATACAAACATTTGAAGAGCATTTACTGACTGTTTTTATTACACTATATATGGAGTCCCTATGTCATGAGAAAAATAGGTTTGTGTTTATTTTTACAACCTCTTTCCAAGTACAACATGTATTATTTTAATATATAATTAAAATAATTTTCTAAGTGGTATATTTGGAATGTTTGGGTTGTTTTTGAAGTCTCCTTCCCACCCAACATTCACAAAGAGGGGTAGCTTTAGATTGATCATAATTTTTGCATGGGAGTAACCTATTTTAGTAGGCTTCATGAAAGGGTAGGTTTAATCTAAGGTATCATTCTTTTTCCTACACTGCATCTTTGGGAAATTATTTTGACATTTGGAGCATGGAGCTAGATATTTGTTGGAGGACATAGTTGGGGAAACAAGATTGGATTCCTCTTCATACCACACTCAGTTTTGAGTGAGATGGGATCATACAGGCGTAGTGAGCCATTGGATGGCTTTCCTATGATTTGGGACACATTGGGACACTCTCCAAAATACAGGTATTACAAGTTCAAGATTGTTTTGGATATTTTTCCCCTTGGGAAACATATAGAGGGGGATTTGTACTATGGGATGTGTTGGCAACGTGGAATGGCATTCATTATCCATTTTGGGTATGTCACACTATGATTTTTAGAAATAATTATTCCACTTAATAGGTATAGGAACAAGGTTTTTTGAGGACTATACCAGGTTTTACCAATTGAACATGGTAATTGGGTATATGAGCTTGCATTTGCTTGAGGACAAGCAAATTTAGGAACAGAGGAATGTGATGTCCCATTTTCATATAGTTTTAATAATTAGTAAAGTTGACTAAATAGTGATTTTAATCAATTCAAAAATATAAGAAAATTAATTAATTATTAAAATAGAACTATCTAGGATAATTATTTTAATTATCGGAAAAGTGGTTCTAACCATTTAGAAAATTAAGGTAATTTTAAAGATTATTTTAAGATGCATTATAATTAATAAATTTCTTGAAAATTTATTTTTATCACTTTAAATATTAGATTAATTTAATTAATTATAAAAGTGAAGATCTAATTATTTAATTTGCCAAAAAGTAATTTTAATTACTAATTTATTAAGGTAAGTTATTTAATTAATTCAAAAAGGCTTTAAGTAAAATTAAAAATAATGTCGACTTGGGAGTTAGAGAAAACAAAGGAAAATATATTCTAAAGAAGGCAAGTCAGACTTATGAGGTATTTTACCTCCCCAAGGTGGTTCACCCACCTTTAGAAGGTACAAATACAATGTGAAGATCACAATTGAAGATATGCTAAGTTTTAACATTTTGTTATTAATGTTTGAAGAAACTATTGGGATGTATGGCCAATAGAAGTTTATTTTCTTAGTGTTGATCAATCTAAAAAAGGTGTCTTTGACACCACCTTTGTTAAGGAAATATTGTTCTTGCTCGAGAAGTGGTGCAATTTACTTTGAGGAGTTTGTGTGAAATTTTGTGAGGGTTTTCTGGTTTATTTCTTACATGTTAACCTCATAAATATTTATCCTATTTTTTTAGGTGGAGAAAACCACCTTAGAATATTGGAACAAGGGTTTGGAGGCCTCTTTTGGTCTATTTTATGAAAATTAAATATTCTAATTTTATTTTCAAATTGTTTTCCATGTTAGCGTGAGGTATTGGAGGAGTTTCATGAAGGGTTTGAAGCCCAAAATACATATAAAATTAAATAATAATTTTTATAATTAGTAATTAATTATTTTGATAGGTTTCAGATACTTTTTCACTTGGAGAAGGCAAGATCTCACTCTCCTATTTTCTACTAATTTTCCTGAACTTGGTAAGTGGAGAGAATGGCTTAGAGAGTCATTTTTGGCCATTTTTATATCCAAAAAGGTTTACTATATTTTTATATTATTTTTTAGGTACTTGTGGAAATTTTTGGTAAACGTTTTAAGCAAAAAAACTTAGAGAACAGGAGCTGTATTTTTGGAATTAAACCAAAAAATTTAGCCATCAAAAAGTGGCACTTAAGCTTTAAAATTTTGGTAAAAAAGTACTTGTTTTATGAATTTAAATTTCTAATTACTTCTAAAAATTTTTAGTTAATTTTGGAATAATTTATTGGATAGAATTCATATACAAAACCCTACTATTGTGGTCTCTAGGGTTTCTAGGGTTTGACAAGGGTTTTTTGAACTTATTTTTCAAACTAGGGTTTGTTGATTTCATTTTCAAAATTGTGGAATTTAGGGGAAAACCCCTTTTATATGAAATTGTCCCATTTGAGGACATTAAAGTCTAATTAAGAAATGATGTTTTGAATCCAAGGTGGGGAAAGGCATGAAGTCCTCCATCTTTAAAAAAATCTCTAGCACATCAATAACTACCTCAAAACCTAGAATAGAGATAGTTTTAAAAACATCTTCTATGAAATCCCACGGGTTAAGATGGACCTTGACACTGTCAACTAGGTAGTTATCAATGTTGGTATGAATGCAAACCTATATGTGAAGGAAATGGATATTTTAATTGAATTAGCTGAGATGAATTAGAAATATTTTGGAAATAAAAGTCTCATGAGACATGGCTTAAGGATGTGGACAACAATACTAATTTTTTTCAAAACACTACTCATGTGAGAAGAAATGTCAATCACATTTCCTCAATCAAAAAAAAATGATGGTAAATCCCTAAAGTGTCAATCAAAAACTCTGGATGAGTCCATATATTCCATTAGGGATCTCATTATTAATTCTAATGCCATGGATTCTATAATAGCAATCCTGAAATCTGAATTGTATACTTAAGGTGGTTTTAGAATGATAGAATAGGTTGTTAATGGCTCCCTTCTTTTTTGAGGAGATTAGATAGGTGGTCATCTCTATGGGAACAGATAAAGCTCTAGCTTTAGCTGTCTTCCTAGTGGCTTTCTTCCAAAATTTTTGGGATATTATTAGCATTGAGGTGGTGTACCTAGTGGCATAATCTCAGTGGAAAAATAAATTGGGCCCAAAACTATCTACACCTTCATCTCCTAGATACGTAAAGGTGATTCACATGACTCATTTAGGGATTACATACATATCTCGCTATGCAACATGATTTTCAAGATTATCTCCTCTCAAATGAAAGGTTTTCTGAGGGACCTGACTTCTAGTGAGTAAGGAGGTTCTATTTCATGGAGAACTATTCATGATGGTGTCATTATCACACATGATATTATACACTCTTTGGTTGTTGGTCACAAGAAGGGAATTATCCTCAAACTAGATATTAGTAAATCATATGATAAGGTTAATTGGAGACTTCTATTAAAAACCTTTTGAAACTTTGGCTTTTCTAAAGAATGGTGTAATTGGATATTTAGTTGAATTTCCATCTGGAGATTCTCATTTTAAATTAATGTGAAGCCTATTGGTTTCTTTAAGGCCCTTCAAGGTCTAATACAAGGGTACCCTCTTTCCCCCTTCATTTTAATACTAGTGGTTGAGGCCTTAGGTAGGCATATATCTGAGCAACTAGAAGGCAATATATTTGTAGGTTAAAGGCCATACACAGCTTGGCAATTTTCACTCATAACTAATTTGTAAATGATATTGTTTTGTTTGGTACCGCAATGTTGGAAGAAGAAAAGTCTTACATGTTATTTCTGATAGACTATGTGAATATTTTATAACAATGACTTTAATTGGCCAAATAGTAAATCATTTTCTTCAACACCTCACTTTAGTCATAGGTGGTAATTTATGAGATCCTAAACTTCAAAAATGGCAAGTTGTTAGCCAAATACCTAGAGGCTCCCATGTTTTCTAAAGTTGGTAGAGATTATCTTTGGGAAAAATTGATTAAGTCCTTACACTCAAATATTACATATTTTAAAGGTAAGTGGATCTCATGGATAGTTGAATCACCCTCTTTTAATTGATGTTAAGTGCTTTACCAATTTACACCATATTAATTTTGCAACTGTTGTAAAAAGATTTGAAGGAGATGAATTGAATCATGAAATATATTATATGTCAAGGATTGTAGGACATTGTAAACACTCCTCTTGTTAAATGGTTCAAGGTATATCTCCCATAGGTAGGAGGAGGGGCTGGTATAAAAATATTGGACATACAAAATCTCACCTTGGCAGCTAAACTAGTTTGGGGTATGGTCACTCAAACACATGCAATGTGGAATAAGCTCCTCTAGAAAAGATACTTTAGAGATTTTTCCTCTTTTAATATTTTGAAGGTTGGAAATCCTCACAAGGTTTCACACCTATGGAATTTCATTATATATTATTGTTCCATCATTAAAGATCATAGTTCATGGTTGATCAATGATGGGTGCCTTAAAAGAATTTTTGGTGGAGTCTTGGAATGGTCATAAGCCATTAAGGGAGGTGCAAGATGGGGGCAATGATGAGTGGACTATGAGGTATTTGTGGGGAGATAAGGTGAGGAACTACCTTGAACATATTGAGGAGGTGGGTATGGTCTAGTATAAATGAAGAAATTTGATTCTATGCAAATTCTAGATGATCAAAACTTGCAGCTGACAAGCATCCTAGTAAAGAGAAATATATTCATTAGTTCAAATATGGATATGGTTCAATAGGTTGCTGTTAAGTATTTTTGGTATTCTATCAACATAGATTCAAAAATGGTTAGATACGTTTAACCTTCCTTTAACTGGACTAAAGCCCTTTATTGGAATTAAGTTAATCTCCCTAAATTTGGGTCTTTTGCATGGCTTGCTATCCAAGGGCGTATCCTAACCCATTACCATTTGTGAAGGATAGGTTTTTTGTCCCTTCCAAGTTTGTTATGTGCCAAGAAGAAGAGGAAGATGCTAATCATATTCTATTCACCTATACTTTTACAATGCAGGCCTACAACTGGGTTTACAAAAAGTTTGCTTGGCAATAGGCCAGCCCATAAACTCTGATGTAGCTTTTCATATCTTCGATCATGGTTTGTAATAAAGACACATTTTAATATTTATGAAAAGATTAATCATCAATTCTAATATGGACTATTTGCAAGGAACAAAATTTGCACATTTTTAAAGACCAATCTTGCTCCTTTGAGGAGGTTATAAAGAAAGTTGAACTGGCTATGTTAGATGTGGGATCTACTCATGCCTGATGATATAGGGGATGTTTTTTTGTCATGGGATTCTCAATTATTCTCTTTATAGAAGTGGTTAAAAGTGACTCATGTTAATGGATTGGATGCATTGACAAAGGCTTTTAAGAGCGCAAGAAAGGAGTGGAGGTCACCTCCTTCGGGGATGTTTAAACTTAATTTTGATGGCATTGCAAAGGGGAACCTTTGTGTGTTAGGATTAACTTGTGTCATTTGGGCCAACATAGGGTCTCTCATTAGAATGGTTTCAAAAATGCTAGTGGATAGCTCTAATAATGAAGCTAAGGCCAGAGATTTGGTTTTGGGACTCGAGCTTATGTGCCAATGTGTGATTGATTGAGTTGTCATTGAAGGGGACTTTGTGGTCATCATCCAGGGTCTGAGGAATGAAAGATAGGATCATCAAATCTGGAAAATATTTGGAGCTGGGAATGGGAATGTTTGCCTTCCTTAAATGGTTGGGAAGATACTCATTATTTACATGAGGTGAATCAAGTGGTAGATGATTTAGCCAATAGAGCTGTAGATCAACGCAAGGAGTTGGTCTGTGATAATGATTGGGAGACATGGGACGTAATTGCTCCATTATGATTATATCATGCTAGGGTATCTTAGGATTATAAGGCTTTAATGGCTAAGGTAGTTGAAGAATGGGAACTATCTCTCCTCCTTTGCTTAATGAAATCCATGTCCTTTCACCTATGTCGAGGTAGTGACTGTCATTTTTATTGTGGTAGGTTTTAATCTCTCCGATATTTTTCTCACAGTGTCAACAAGTGTTGGAGAGTGACCAGGATAAAATATGGATTGTATGCTACAAGTAGCTTTCAATGAACCCGATCTTTGTGTCATGATGAAAAAGTTTGAAATGGCCTTTGAGCGGTGAGTGTCAGAGGCTATGATGAAACATATTTTCATCTTTCATGTTGGGAATGTTCTTCAAGCCATTAAGGAGGTCATCGGCGTTGTTTTTTGGAAACGAATTGCAGGGTCAAGGTTAATTCGTTTATGATGCCAGCTTTCGTAGGAAACATCCTATAGGTCTACATGGATAAATAATTGACTGTGGCGGTGGCTTCACAGATTTTGCGGGAGTGTTTTCCTGTAGGACTTCCGCCAGTTGTGGATTAATTCACCTTGGATGACAGAGAACTTCGAATTTTCCTTGGGATGATGAACACTGGTCTTATTCTCGTTAACGCTTTTTGGGATTTGTTTGATAGGTTTGACAATATCGGTTCATTTGGAAGATCTACAATTCTGGCATCAGAACCCTAACACCTCTCAAAATCGATTACCTTTGTTGGACCTTTGGGCCCTTTGTTCCTCATCAGCGTCGGTTGTGCCTGCTCTGCATGGTCAGAAATCCCTGGGTCTAACATTGGTGGTTAATGCTTTTGCAGTTCTTTTTATCACACACCACACTTCCACTGCAGGTTCCAATGCGTGTGAGGGATGGGTCCTTTACGAGGAGATGGGCGGCTTCAACTCACATGTGATATCATCTGGATGGTATTGGAGCGGCGGGGGCATCTAAGCTTGAATCAGGCAGGTAAGTCAAGGTAGAGGAGGAAATTCACTTTGCCATAAAGCACTGATGTGGATGTTTTGGATGCTTTGGAAATTCATTCTACTGTCCTTGGGAATTAGGAGGTGGAGGCACTATGGCGAGGGTGCGATGGCGGTTAGTGCCACCTCGTTGGCTGTCGGTGATTGGTGTTGGCATTTTAATAAAGGTGTTATCTTTTTGTTTGTTGTCTCCTGCATTGGGATTTTCCCTTCTATGTTTAGTGTTGAGTTTTGGTTTGGTTTGTTTTAGTATTATTTTGCCTTTTAAGTTTTTATGAGGAATTTTAATTTTTCTCGTCATTTAATGATTTTGTCCTCTCATTTCCTTATTTAATAAATTATGTGAGGGATTTTTCAATCTTATTTATTTAGTAAAAAAAAAAATAATAATAGCAAAATAAAATAAAATATTATTTTTTAATTAAAATTTTAATAAATTTTACTTTTTATTTTATATATATATATATATATATATATATATATATATCATATAGAGAGTTAATATGTGTACATATTGTATATCAATATACATATATTTCTTTAAATATTAAGTGATTTTTCAACATGTCATCATATCAATTCCATTGTGTTATATAAGAACTTCATTTAATCCTATTTCATTTCAATTATATTTTTCTAAAATTTAACATATTTTCAATCCATGGAAAAAAATATGTGAACAATCCTTACCTTCATTATATTTACAAATATATATGAATGTAATGCTTTAATTTAAAAAACATAGTTTTTTAGTGCTTTTAATGTTAACTTCTCTTGTGTGATCATTTACAAGTGGGTTTCTTATGTGTTCATGTTAGAATTTACTTATGATAAATATTTTTTTATGAAATATTTTTAATTTGTCCAATGTAGCAGATATGTTATTTATTTTATGTGGATAAACATGTTTTTTAGATAAATTTTAAATACAAATATTTCATTAAATGTTTACTTCTTCTTGTTTATTCATAATTCAAAAAATATATATTTTTTTTCAAAATGTTAATATTAAAATTAAATTTTTTTATTATTGAATGTTAATTTAATACAATGAAAATGAATTTAAATATACTAAATATATTAAATTTTAATAATAATATTTTTTATTTCTTCTTTTTGGTTTTATTATATTTTTTGTTATTTTTATTGAATTAAAAAATCATATTAATTATATTTAAAAGAATTCTATCTACAATATTATTTTTTTAAATTATCTATTTATATATATATATATATATATATATATATATATATATATATATATAAATAAATAAATTATAAATTATAATGTAAGGAAAATAGTGTAAATCAATTGTCCATTTCATTTATTACCATGATTATTTAAATGTGACTACATTTACATCATAATAATTATTTTTTAATTAAATGTTTTGTTAATTAATTAAAAAATAATAATTATAATATAATGAAAAATATATAATCTACATTAATATATGTAAATATTAAAATTAATGATCTAGTTATACATAATAAAATAGAAAAATATTTTGAAATAATAATTTTTAATTATATTCAAATTTCAATTTCATATGATTCCAAATGTAAATAATAAAATTACTTACATATTATCTTAAATGTACAAAATAAAAAATAAACTTACACAACTATACATTAAAATATAATCAAAATTCATTTCTCAAAATAGAAAATGATTTTTTTAAAACACAATTATAAAATAAATTATAATCAAAATTCATTTTTGAAAATAAAATTTATTATTTTTTAAATACAATTATAAAATATAGTATAATCAAAATTCATTTCTGAAAATAAAAATTGAAATTTTTTTCAATTTTTTAAATATTTATTTTCATTTACTTGCACATTGATGCGTATCATCTACATCTTTAGTGGGAGTTTCAACAGTTCACCTATAATATCTATGTTGAATATTTTCACAATAAAATAGTTCCTCATATTATCAAATAAAAAAATTTCACAAATATTATGTTTTTGTGATTATAATTAAAATTATTTAAATTTTAAATTATATTAAATAATTTATTAAATTTACATATAATTTTTAAATTGAAATTCACTATTTTTCCAAATGTATATATGAATTTTGAAATATTATTGAATTGTAATTTATCATTATTTAAAATTTTCTTTTTTTTAGAATGATGGCATCACCTATTTTATAAAAAAAAATTAAAGTCCTAATTGTAATTTGAAGCTAATTAAATAGCTATGTAAAAGTTTCTTAACATTAAATAGTTATGTAAAAATTTCTTAACATTTAGTGTGAAAATAATTATTTATTTTTAGTTCACTTTTGCTTGTTATTTTTATCTCTCCTTCAAACCCTTATATATGTGTTCATCATAAAAAATATTATCAATATTTTTTTTTGGGATTTCATATTTAAAAATTAAATAAAATTATATTCCTTTTCTTTTAATCATTTTAAATAAAAAAAGGTTACATAAAAATAGATGTAATAAAATTATTTAGCATAAAAAAAATTAATGAATAATTTTAATAATATAATTTAATGTAGTCATTAATGTTTTGTATGGTGTTAAGTATTAAAAAAAAAATGTATTGTATTCTAGATTAATCATAATGGTATACACAAACATTTATGTGAGATAAATATGTGTGGTATTATATATCTCTCATAATTAGAACAAAAAACTCTTAGTCACTCGATAAGGAGTGATTGGAGATGTCCAACCAAAATTAATATATCCCTTTTCAAAGATCACTTTGTGCAAATTTTGTAATTAGGGTTTAAAAGAAATAATTGTTAGTTTTATGATCAGAATTGAAACAATCAAAAAATGCAACACAATGAACAATGAACACAACAATATATCCTAGGAAAACCCTTCAACTTGAAGAGAAAAAACCCAGCAACAATATATCTCTTATATATTGAGTGATAAGAAAAACAATATGCTTGACAATGGCCAAATCCAAGGCCTACAGGGATGGCTTCACTTCTTGAAGCCCAAAGAATAAGATCACACTTGATAAATCTGATTTGCTCTTGAAATAACTTGATCTACTCCTTATAAGTCTGCTCTGCCTTGTGAATTATGCTTCTCCTTCCTCTTCTTGAACAATGAGAAATCACTCTATATATATATATATATATATATATATATATATATATATATATATATATATATATATATACACACACACACACACACACACACACACACACATACAAGTGAGAGGAAAGAGTTGCATCTCTTCAATTTCCCTATTGGCCTCCACCAAACAAATTATGTCTTAAATAATACAATAAGTTAGGCTGGAAGTGAGAGCACGACGCTGCTCCTTCAACATAAACACTCCCTCTCAACTAGGGAGGATACTTCCAACAACATAAGACATATCACCTCATTGTGATGTCAATCACAATGGCTACAACAATGTATAGAATGTACAAGTGTTCATCACTTTAAATGACATCCACCATGGTTCTTCTAGAGGGTGGAATCAATGAATTTCACCTCAAACTCCTCTCACAGAGAAGAACTCGTTAACCTTCCATATGCTGTTGGAATGCTCTACCACTGAGCTACTGGTCCCTCTTGGACCAGTCCATCTTCGGTCCGAGTGTGGCTTAACACCAACAATAATATGGAAAATAAAAATAAACAAACATGACCAATGGTGGTCGTACACAAAATAAGCATTTACAATTATATTTGAAAATATGTATAACATCATAGACCTTCATAGTCAATAAGGACAATACCATTAAAATATTTATAGTACACCAATCACCCCAAGATTATGATTTTCCCTAACAATGCCTATGTAAAGTTTGATCTCTTACTTCATTATCAAAGAAGATACAATACACATATGAAGTGTTTTCATGGATATTTAAGAATAAAATGAGTTACATAAAGTGTTCCTCTTTTGCATTGAATTGTCTATTCAAAATTTATTAAGTATAATATCAATATATTCTTTGGCATTTTGATTTATATGATAATTTCTTATTTCACATAATTTGAATTCATAGTTTTACTTCACTTATATCACGTTATTTACAAAATAATTTAAAAAATATATATTTTTAATGAACATGGTTCTAAAATTCTATTTTTATATGTTATAAATTATTATTTTATCTCTTATCTTATACACGATGCATATTTTTGTGATATATGTTTGAAAGGTTCATATCATATATCAAAATGTGGGCACTCATTCCACTCATTATATTTCTCTATAATCAATGCACTCATCACAATTTCCACTACTATACAAGGGGGCATTCATATTTCATTCACTCCCTTATTAAGAGGTAGGATATTATTTCATCATTACTTTATTTGGTACTAAGAATGTTGTTTTCACCTAATTTTTTTTAAAATATAAATTGTAGTCATAAGTGTATGGAAGATTAAGCACATGTTCAATGGAACATGGTCTTGTAGTAAAAACTATATGAATATTCATCAACATCATCATCATTATTATTATTATTATTATTATTATTATTATTATTATTATTATTATTATTATTATTATTATTATTATTATTATTATTATTAATATTATTATTATTATTATTATTATTATTATTAACTAATTTATGTGTAAAATAGAGTAAATTTTTTACAAGATTCACAAATACATTTTTTTTTTTTTCAAAGGCTCAAAATATTGTTTCCATATCATGTATTCTCTACTTCTATATATGTATGCACATACAAATATCAAATTAGAGTAGAATGTATACAATTAAAAATGCCATATATGCATTTAGTAGTCATTAAATTATATACATATATATACATATATATACATATATACATATATATATATATATATATATATATATTTGTGTGTTATATTTTTTGTTATTGATTTAAATTATGTATTATTAGTATATTTTTTGTGTTTTAGTGTTCATGATACATCCTCCTAGATCTCTCTACCTATCATTTCCCTCACTTCCCTAATATCTTTCCATTTTTAATCACTTTATTAGAAATGTTCAATTAATGTTTTTGATATGGTAGAAGAGTAAAGTGTATGGTTCTATTAAGATTACTCTATGTCCTCTTTTACATTTCCCCATGTCATCTTTGTTTCACATTTTTTTTAAGTTTTCAATTATTGAATGTGATTCTATGTAAAAACAGTGTCTTCATTTGAATTCAAACTATTTATAAATAAGTAAACACTCTAGTGCATTTTGGAATCTATGATCTTTCCACTTATTGAAAAATTATTATAAGAATTCACTATTATTCACAAAGTTTTATTGAGAATTTACAACTATTTAGATAAGTAAATTATTTATTTTATTATAACATTGATGTTCATGTTAATGAGACATTGTATTACATTTTTTTCATTAGCTAATGAATAACTATAATTATTATAATGGTGTTTTTGATAAAGTAAATTGTCAAAATATTTTTAAAATATTAAAGTAATTTAATTGTTCTCTAATGCTAAGAAGTACATTTTCAAAGTGATTAGAAAGAAGTTTCAAATAGTGGAGTGAAAGTGATGGAGTACTAGATTTGAAAAATGCATTTACCAAAATTGATTTACTTTATTAAAGTTTATAAAAATGTAATTTTAAATTTTAAAAATACTAAATATATCAAGTGTATGATTTAGAAAATTTGTTCGTTTCATTACAAATTTGAAGTGTTTTTATTATCTTACCATAAAACCCTAATTTTTAGTATTATATTTTGATGACTAACCCTTGATTTATTGATATCTAAAATATGTTCAATACTATACTTTTAAATTTATTAATCATGGTTTATAATATTAATTAAGTCTGATTATATATATTTATATATATATATATATATATATATATATATATATATATATATAAGTCATAGTTAAATATTTATGGATGTGCCTTATGCTGCCTTAGGCCATTCACTTTTAAATGATAAAAACATGGGATAAGACTATGAAGGTTAATTTAAAACATAGATCTTTTTGTTGTATTGTAGCCAACTAGTTTTTTTCTAGGACTAATTGTGTAGGGTCATTAAATACAAAACAAGAATAGATACAAAGGTGACTATATATATGAAGGAGCAGGGTTATATTCTAGTGAGGAGGAAGGTGCCAAGGAATATGTATTTAGAGATAAGGTTCTGATTAGGTGGTTTTAAAACCCTAACAAAGCCATGATTTTAGTTATTAGTGGACAAGGATTCATGTTGAGGATAGATACAAATTCATTTGTTGTGACTAGTGAATCCAACAATGACAAACCCAAATTTTCTTATTTTACCTCTTTCCCTTCTGACTCGGCCCCATTGGGTGGTGTGGTGGATGCTTCACTTCTTAAGTAGCAGATTTATACATGCTCTAGAAAGGCTATAGAAATATCTCTAACCCCTTTCACAGTCAGTTAGTTGTTTAACTCCAAGCGTCCACCACTCTTTGTTGGTGATAACTCCTTGGTTTGGAAACTTAGGGAGTCTTATGATATTCCCTCTGAAGCTATTAGAGTTACAATATCACCGCAACCTACTTTTGTATCTCTAAATTTGTGGTATTCTTTCCTCAACCCACCCTCTTAATTAGTGATGTCCTAATTATCATTTCTAATTTGAGCTATGCAACTAGGATTCTTCTGTTTAGAACTCCATTGTTATCCCATCCTTTTCTCTACTTGGTAATGGATTCATATAGGTATTTTTCAATAGCTTAGTTGACAACTACTTTATTTGGTCTTGGTGCCCTTGGTTTTTTTTTGGTAACCATGGTTTATTCTTTTAATCTTGGTGCCCTTTCTTTGATCCAATTTAGGTAGAATTATTTTTTTCCTGTATGAATGAAATTGTATAATACTCATCCTATTTTCTAGAATGAAAATTAGATTTGATTGATAGCGAACGTTATGGGCTTCCATGTTAAAATTCATGAAAACTCTTTGGGTAGCAAATTCATGAAAATTTGTGTCGGTCTATATCATTCAAAATCTCTTGTCCATTTGTTCATGTTGGGCTCCTCATGATGCTCTTAGGATCAATTCATCAATTATGATGGCCTTTGATTAAAATGATTTTGTTAATAATTTCTTGGGTATTGAATTGTTGTTTACACTTTGATTTTACACTCTTCATCCATCTCACAATTAAAATGGAGGAAAAATGATGATTAACCTGATAAGCATTTTTTTTTTGGAGTAATGATGAGATGATTTTTGTGAAACACTTTTCTCCTCCCCATTTTCCTTGCTTCATCCCCCTTGTAGCCATAAAACATTTCACATCTAGTGGAGGCCGCAAATCTTGGTGGGTAGTCGAGCTCCTAACAAAAAAGTTATGTTGTTTCTATAATTAGGAGTTTGGGTATCAACTCTCAAAGTCCTTTAGTCAATTCCTATTTGCATGCCTTCCACTTCTTTATCCAAATTTCCCAATACGAATATTGGTTCAAATATTAAATGTAAAGAATGTAGATCACAGGCTGAAACACTGATGATGGAAGTCAAGGAATTTATTAGATATGGATCTCAATGAAAGAAGGAAGATCTTCTCTCCAATAAAGAGATAAAAATGGTTGACTTTCACGGTTACCTACTCCTATTTTCCAAATATTCTCATTTTCAATCCTTAGTGTTAACTTCTTCGAATGGTTTGTTCCCTAGTCCTATAGCTTTTTTATTGTAGAGTCTTTTGTCTACTATTAGTTTGCTGCAATTATTTTTTCATTTACAACATTTTTTTAGAGGGACTTTCTCTCGATTGGTTTTGTTTGGAACCAATGTCTTTTTTACTTTTTTGTTTTTCTATTTGTTGTTCTTTTCCTCTTTGGTTTATATATATATATATATATATATATATATATATATATATATATATATATATATATATATATATATATATATATATCATATAGAGAGTTAATATGTGTACATATTGTATATCAATATACATATATTTCTTTAAATATTAAGTGATTTTTCAACATGTCATCATATCAATTCCATTGTGTTATATAAGAACTTCATTTAATCCTATTTCATTTCAATTATATTTTTCTAAAATTTAACATATTTTCAATCCATGGAAAAAAATATGTGAACAATCCTTACCTTCATTATATTTACAAATATATATGAATGTAATGCTTTAATTTAAAAAACATAGTTTTTTAGTGCTTTTAATGTTAACTTCTCTTGTGTGATCATTTACAAGTGGGTTTCCTATGTGTTCATGTTAGAATTTACTTATGATAAATAATTTTTTATGAAATATTTTTAATTTGTCCAATGTAGCAGATATGTTATTTATTTTATGTGGATAAACATGTTTTTTAGATAAATTTTAAATACAAATATTTCATTAAATGTTTACTTCTTCTTGTTTATTCATAATTCAAAAAATGTATTTTTTTTTCAAAATGTTAATATTAAAATTAAATTTTGTTATTATTGAATGTTAATTTAATACAATGAAAATGAATTTAAATATACTAAATATATTAAATTTTAATAATAATATATTTTATTTCTTATTGTTGGTTTTATTATATTTTTTGTTATTTTTATTGAATTAAAAAATCATATTAATTATATTTAAAAGAATTCTATCTACAATATTATTTTTTTAAATTATCTATTTATATATATATATATATATATAAATTATAAATTATAATGTAAGGAAAATAGTGTAAATCAATTGTCCATTTCATTTATTACCATGATTATTTAAATGTGACTACATTTACATCATAATAATAATTTTTTAATTAAATGTTTTGTTAATTAATTAAAAAATAATAATTATAATATAATGAAAAATATATAATCTACATTAATATATGTAAATATTAAAATTAATGATCTAGTTATACATAATAAAATAGAAAAATATTTTGAAATAATACTTATTAATTATATTCAAATTTCAATTTCATATGATTCCAAATGTAAATAATAAAATTACTTACATATTATCTTAAATGTACAAAATAAAAAATAAACTTACACAACTATACATTAAAATATAATCAAAATTCATTTCTCAAAATAGAAAATGATTTTTTTAAAACACAATTATAAAATAAATTATAATCAAAATTCATTTTTGAAAATAAAATTTATTATTTTTTAAATACAATTATAAAATATAGTATAATCAAAAATCATTTCTGAAAATAAAAATTGAATTTTTTTTCAAATTTTTTAAATATTTATTTTCATTTACTTGCAGATTGATGCGTATCATCTACATCTTTAGTGGGAGTTTCAACAGTTCACCTATAATATCTATGTTGAATATTTTCACAATAAAATAGTTCCTCATATTATCAAATAAAATTTTTTCACAAATATTATGTTTTTGTGATTATAATTAAAATTATTTAAATTTTAAATTATATTAAATAGTTTATTAAATATACTTAAATTTAGATATAATTTTTAAATTGAAATTCGCTATTTTTCCAAATGTATATATGAATTTTGAAATATTATTGAATTGTAATTTATCATTATTTAAAATTTTCTTTTTCTAGAATGATGGCATCACCTATTTTATAAAAAAAAATTAAAGTCCTAATTGTAATTTGAAGCTAATTAAATAGTTATGTAAAAGTTTCTTAACATTAAATAGTTATGTAAAAATTTATTAACATTTAGTGTGAAAATAATTATTTATTTTTATTTCACTTTTGCTTGTTATTTTTATCTCTCCTTCAACCCCTTATATATGTGTTCATCATAAAAAATATTATCAATATTTTTTTTTGGGATTTCATATTTAAAAATTAAATAAAATTATATTCCTTTTCTTTTAATCATTTTAAATAAAAAAAGGTTACATAGAAATAGATGTAATAAAATTATTTAGCATAAAAAAAATTAAAGAATAATTTTAATAATATAATTTAATGTAGTCATTAATGTTTTGTATGGTGTTAAGTATTTAAAAAAAAATGTATTGTATTCTAGATTAATCATAATTGTATACACAAACATTTATGTGAGATAAATATGTGTGGTATTATATATCTCTCATAATTAGAAAAAAAAAATCTTAGTCACTCAATAAGGAGTGATTGGGGATGTCCAACCAAAATTAATATATCCCTTTTCAAAGATCACTTTGTGTAAATTTTGTAATTAGGGTTTAAAATAAATAATTGTTAGTTTTATGATCAGAATTGAAACAATCAAAAAATGCAACACAATGAACAATGAACACAACAATATATCCAAGGAAAACCCTTCAACTTGAAGAGAAAAAACCCAGCAACAATATATCTCTTATATATTGAGTGATAAGAAAAACAATATGCTTGACAATGGCCAAATCCAAGGCCTACAGGGATGGCTTCACTTCTTGAAGCCCAAAGAATAAGATCACACTTGATAAATCTGATTTGCTCTTGAAATAACTTGATCTACTCCTTATAAGTCTGCTCTGCCTTGTGAATTATGCTTCTCCTTCCTCTTCTTGAACAATGATAAATCACTATATATATATATATATATATATATATATATATATATATATATATATATATATGTATATATATGTATATATATGTATGTATGTATGTATGTATGTATGTATGTATATATGTATATATGTATATATATATGTATATATATATATATATATATGTATATATATATATGTATATATATATATATATATATGTATATGTGTGTGTGTGTGTGTGTGTGTGTGTGTGTGTGTGTGTGTGTGTGTGTGTGTGTGTGTATATACAAGTGAGAGGAAAGAGTCGCATCTCTTCAATTTTCCTATTGGCCTCCACCAAACAAATTATGTCTTGAATAATACAATAAGTTAGGCTGGAAGTGAGAGCCCGACACTGCTCCTTCAACATAAACACTCCCTCTCAGCTAGGGAGGATACTTCCAGCAACATAAGACATATCACCTCATTGTGATGTCAATCACAATGGCTACAACAATGTATAGAATGTACAAGTGTTCATCACTTTACATGACATCCACCATGGTTCTTCTAGAGGGTGGAATCAATGAATTTCACCTCAAACTCCTCTCACAGAGAAGAACTCGTTAACCTTCCATATGCTGCTGGAATGCTCTACCACTGAGCTATTGGTCCCTCTTGGACCAGTCCATCTTCGGTCCAAGTGTGGCTTAACACCAACAATAATATGGAAAACAAAAATCAACAAACATGACCAATGGTGGTCGTACACAAAATAAGCATTTACAATTATATTTGAAAATATGTATAACATCATAGACCTTCATAGTCAATAAGGACAATACCATTAAAATATTTATAGTACACCAATCACCCCAAGATTCTGATTTTTCCTAACAATGCCTATGTAAAGTTTGATCTCTTACTTCATTATCAAAGAAGATACAATACACATATGAAGTGTTTTCATGGATATTTAAGAATAAAATGAGTTACATAAAGTGTTCCTCTTTTGCATTGAATTGTCTATTCAAAATTTATTAAGTTTAATATCAATATATTCTTTGGCATTTTGATTTATATGATAATTTCTTATTTCACATAATTTGAATTCATAGTTTTACTTCACTTAGATCACGTTATTTACAAATATAATTTTAAAAAAAAAAATTTAATGAACATGGTTCTAAAATTCTATTTTTATATGTTATAAATTATTATTTTATCTCTTATCTTATACATGATGCATATTTTTGTGATATATGTTTGAAAGGTTCATATCATATATCAAAATGTGGGCACTCATTCCACTCATATTTCTCTATAATCAATGCACTCATCACAATTTCTACTACTATACAAGGGGGCATTCATATTTCATTCACTCCCTTATTAAGAGGTAGGATATTATTTCATCATTACTTTATTTGGTACTAAGAATGTTGTTTTCACCTAATTTTTTTTTACAATATAAATTGTAGTCATAAGTGTATGGAAGATTAAGCACATGTTCAATGGGACATGGTCTTGTAGTAAAAACTATATGAATCTTCAACATTATTATTATTATTATTATTATTATTATTATTATTATTATTATTATTATTATTATTATTATTATTATTATTATTATTATTAACTAATTTATGTGTAAAATAGAATAAATTTTTTACAAGATTCACAAATACATTTTTTTTTTTCAAAGGCTCAAAATATTGTTTCCATATCATGTATTCTCTACTTCTATATATGTATGCACATACAAATATCAAATTAGAGTAGAATGTATACAATTAAAAATGCCATATATGCATTTGGTAGTCATTAAATTATAATTTATTTATTTATTTATTTTTTTGTGTTATATTTTTTGTTATTGATTAAAATTATGTATTATTAGTATATTTTTTGTGTTTTAGTGTTCATGATACATCCTCCTAGATCTCTCTACCTATCATTTCCCTCACTTCCCTAATATCTTTCCATTTTTAATCCCTTTATTACAAATGTTCAATTAATGTTTTTGATATGGTAGAAGAGTAAAGTGTATGGTTCTATTAAGATTACTCTATGTCCTTTTTTACATTTCCCCATGTGATCCTTGTTTCACATTTTTTTTAATTTTTCAACTATTGAATGTGATTCTATGTAAAAACAGTGTCTTCATTTGAATTCAAACTATTTATAAATAAGTAAACACTCTAGTGCATTTTGGAATCTATGATCTTTCCACTTATTGAAAAATTATTATAAGAATTCACTATTATTCACAAAGTTTTATTGAGAATTTACAACTATTTAGATAAGTAAATATTTTATTTTATTATAACATTGATGTTCATGTTAATGAGACATTGTATTACCTTTTTTTCATTAGCTAATGAATAACTATAATTATTATAATGGTGTTTTTGATAAAGTAAATTGTCAAAATATTTTAAAAATATTAAAGTAATTTAATTTTTCTCTAATGATAAGAAGTACATTTTCAAATTGATTAGAAAGAAGTTTCAAATAGTGGAGTGAAAGTGATGGAGTACTAGATTTGAAAAATGCATTTACCAAAATTGATTTACTTTATTAAAGTTTATAAAAATGTAATTTTAAATTTTAAAAATACTAAATATATCAAGTGTATGGTTTAGAAAATATGTTCGTTTCATTACAAATTTGAAGTGTTTTTATTATCTTACCATAAAACCCTAATTTTTAGTATTATATTTTGATGACTAACCCTTGATTTATTGATATTTAAAATATGTTTCAATACTATACTTTTAAATTTATTAATCATGGTTTATAATATTAATTAAGTCTGATTTTATATATATATATATATATAAGTCATAATTAAATATTTATGGATGTGCCTTATGCTACCTTAGGCCATTCACTTTTAAATGATAAAAACATGGGATAAGACTATGAAGGTTAATTTAAAACATAGATATTTTTGTTTTATTGTAGCCAACTAGTTTTTTTCTAGGACTGATTGTGTAGGTTCATTAAATACAAAACAAGAATAGATACAAAGGTGCCTATATATATGAAGGAGCAGGGTTATATTCTAGTGAGGAGGAAGGTGCCAAGGAATATGTATTTAGAGATAAGGTTCTGATTAGGTGGTTTTAAAACCCTGACAAAGCCATGATTTTAGTTATTAGTGGACAAGGATTCATATTGAGGATAGATACAAATTCATTTGTTGTGACTAGTGAATCCAACAATGACAAACCCAAATTTTCTTATTTTACCTCTTTCCCTTCTGACTCGGCCCCATTGGGTGGTGTGGTGGATGCTTCACTTCTTAAGTAGCAGATTTATACATGCTCTAGAAAGGCTATAGAAATATCTCTAACCCCTTCCACAGTCAGTTAGTTTTTTAACTCCAAGCGTCCACCACTCTTTGTTGGTGATAACTCCTTGGTTTGGAAACTTAGGGAGTCTTATGATATTCCCTTTGAAGCTATTAGAGTTACAATATCACCGCAACCTACTTTTGTATCTCTAAATTTGTGGTATTCTTTCCTCAACCCACCCTCTTAATTAGTGATGTCCTAATTATCATTTCTAATTTGAGCTATGCAACTAGGATTCTTCTGTTTAGAACTCCATTGTTATCCCATCCTTTTCTCTACTTGGTAATGGATTCATATAGGTAGTTTTCAATAGCTTAGTTGACAACTACTTTATTTGGTCTTGGTGCCCTTGGTTTTTTTTTGGTAACCATGGTTTATTCTTTTAATCTTGGTGCCCTTTCTTTGATCCAATTTAGGTAGAATTATTTTTTTCCTGTATGAATGAAATTGTATAATACTCATCCTATTTTCTAGAATGAAAATTAGATTTGATTGATAGCGAACGTTATGGGCTTCCATGTTAAAATTCATGAAAACTCTTTGGGTAGCAAATTCATGAAAATTTGTGTCGGTCTATATCATTCAAAATCTCTTGTCCATTTGTTCATGTTGGGCTCCTCATGAGGCTCTTAGGATCAATTCATCAATTATGATGGCCTTTGATTAAAATGATTTTGTTAATAATTTCTTGGGCATTGAATTGTTGTTTACACTTTGATTTTACACTCTTCATCCATCTCACAATTAAAATGGAGGAAAAATGATGATTAACCTAATAAGCATTTTTTTGTTGGAGTAATGATGAGATGACTTTTGTGAAACACTTTTCTCCTCCCCATTTTCCTTGCTTCATCTCCCTTGTAGCCATAAAACATTTCACATCTAGTGGAGGCCGCAAATCTTGGTGGGTAGTCGAGCTCCTAACAAAAAAGTTATGTTGTTTCTATAATTAGGAGTTTGGGTATCAACTCTCAAAGTCCTTTAGTCAATTCCTATTTGCATGCCTTCCACTTCTTTATCCAAATTTCCCAATACGAATATTGGTTCAAATATTAAATGTAAAGAATGTAGATCACAGGCTGAAACACTGATGATGGAAGTCAAGGAATTTATTAGATATGGATCTCAATGAAAGAAGGAAGATCTTCTCTCCAATAAAGAGATAAAAATGGTTGACTTTCACGGTTACCTACTCCTATTTTCCAAATATTCTCATTTCCAATCCTTATTGTTAACTTCTTCGAATGGTTTGTTCCCTAGTCCTATAGCTTTTTTATTGTAGAGTCTTTTGTCTACTATTAGTTTGCTGCAATTATTTTTTCATTTACAACATTTTTTTTGAGGGACTTTCTCTCGATTGGTTTTTGTTTGGAACCAATGTCTTTTTTACTTTTTTGTTTTTCTATTTGTTGTTCTTTTCCTCTTTGGCTGAGGTTGATGGATGTTTCCGTTCACTTAGTGTTTTTTGGGAATTGGACCCTTATTATGTCCCAACATCAAGATTATTGGATGTTTCCATTAATTTAGTGGTTTCATGGGACTGGACCTCCTATTGTGTTCCATCATTGATTCATAACAACAATGTTTGTAAAAATTATCTCCTTTTAATTTATAATTCTAATAAAAACTATTTTATCCTCAATTTAAAAAAAAGTTATACAAATATTTATTATAAACTTTAATTGAAAAGCACGGATGAAGCGAAAGAACCTTTCCTAACGAAAATCGTGGGGAGGAGTTCCCATAATTAATATGAAGGAATGTATATCAATAAATCATTAGTACTGCGCCGATTTTTTTTAATTTATTGCTGTTATTTTTTCCCTTGAATATTAAAAAGAAAATAAACATTTTAAAACTCTTTTCGTATGTTCTTATTCCTGCTAAATGCAATGGTAGTGTGAATTCGGATTGCCAATGTCGAGATTCGGGTATGACCGTATTCATAGTTTTTAATTATAGATTTATTATTATTGACGAGGGCGGCAAGCTGTATTGATGCAAGCTAAAATTGTGTATATAACATTAAATAAATTAAAAGATTATAATATATATATATAGTAGTAAATGTTTCCTCCTATTAACAACCGTATTAAAAACCGTATTAAAATCTGAAGGGCAGCGTCAAATAAAAAGCCACCGTAAGATATTTTCATCGTGAATAGGGTCAAGTGTCAAATTGAATCCATGATAATTTGGGATAAATGCATTAGTAGTGTGAAACTTATGTTTAACTTCATTGTCATTTGGAATTGTTCGGAATTGGCCTGTGCTTTATTTAGTGGGATTAGTACTAAAAGTTATTTTAAAGTTGTAAGAATAGTTGGAAGAATTATATTTTTGTGTTTGAAATTATATTTAATAAGTGTTTTTTTTAAATTTGTGGAATATATTATCTTTTTATGTGTTATATTGTGATAGATTATTATTATATTTTGTTACGTAAATATCTATCTTTTGTTATGTAAACATCATTTTATTATTAATATACAAGAAATCACTCACAGCATAAAAATTTAAATAATATTAATTAATTTGAAATTCTATCATGGAGGTACTAATACATAAATTCTCACATCACATAAATTCTCACATCATATTGTGCTTGTTAAGTGCTTTTTTTTTCTTTTGTGAGGTATATTGCCCTTTTAATCAAAATTTAACCCACTAAATTCCCTCCCACGTGGGACCAATGGTCAAGCGAGGATCTTTTTTCTTGAACGTCAAAATGAATAAATAGAGCAATTCAATCTGTAAACTCATTTGATGTGGTGTACATCAAACATAGAGTCTTTTCATAATCAAATCAAAAATAGTCAATAGAAGATGTCCCCACCGTGCGAGATATAAACCACTTTGTAATGGGTGCAGAATATGTGCCCTCTAGTATATTATTTTACATGAAATACCTTGTTAATACAAATTTAGGAACCTCAATATCTTCTCTTCATATCATGGGCATTGCACCACTAATTTGAGTCCCACAGTGAAACTGAGGATTCTTACAATCAAATCACTCTGACTTATGGAAGGCATCTCACAAATAACGGTGCATGGAAGGGATCTAACAAATAATTATTAGACTAAACAAATTCTTTATGAATAGTTAGCCACCTATTTAAAAAAATTATCATCATAAAAACATTATTCTAACATTTTTTTTAGTTCTATTTAAGAATACATTGTATAATTTAACTCACAATTTGAAATACATTTGTAAATATTATATTACAAATATATTAACAATTATAATATTGTAATTTATTATTTCTATTAGTAAATATATTTTTATATTATATAATATTATGTTGTAATATATAGTTTAATATATTTGGTTATATATATATATATATATATATATAACATTTAAATATATTATCTATATTATGTTAATATATATTTTAATATATTATATTATATTGTAAGTAAATAATTTTTATATAATATTGTACTGTAAAATGCATGTTAAAATATCTGCATATTGTATTTTAAAATATATTTTAATGTGTTGTATATATAATTTACATATTTTATTATTGCAACAATAGATTACCCATAACCTGGCACTCATTTAATGCTAAATATCAATTTTTAAAAACAATTTTATTTATTTATTTTTTTGGGGGGTTAACATAGCCTTAGACCTTAACATCTCCATCATCGCCACACCCAACATATTTTACATGCAAGCTGCCACGTTAGTCTTTGAAGTATGGTTGGCATGAATCCGTTGATGTGTTGTAGATGAATGCAACACTTTTGGACCACATTTAAAATGGTAGGTCGTGCTATTTTCCCATGTATCTGTCAATACTTGTTGGGCACTTCGAGTCACTGAAGTCGTCTAGTGGGGAAATAGAACATTGTTTTCTTTCAATTTCTTACGAGAAAAAATATCCACAACAAGATAAAGTGCTTTAGAATATATAAGTTTCCTACCATAGTGTAAATTGTAAACTGTAATGTAACACTGAATGTGCCGATAATTATCAAAAACCCATTTTCAAAGAAAAGCATTTAGAGAGGCTTTTTTTTTGTTATTACCTGTTTATCCGACCAATGTTATATCCTTTGTCAGAACACGCATTTTTTTCAGAGTAAGGGTGATGTTGGCCATCCCTTGCTTCACTTCGCCAAAAACAGTGCTGGCATATTTGAAGAATGAGGGTTTCAAGCAAACAGACATCGGCTGCCAGAACAGACCCTGAGATCACCAAACAAATTATTGCAAGTAATTAAATTTTGGTGTTTTAACCATTCCTTCGTATACTCGTTGTTTGTTTGTTTTTTATTTGGGTGATGGTACTCTATTGATGTCTCAGGCGTGAAAATTGTTAAGAACCCTAATGGATCATTGTAGAGAGCAATCATGACACTGTTGACCATTGCCAAGGAAAGAAGGTAACTTCGAGAACAATAGCAGAGGACCATGCTAGACTCTATTCCAAAAGATTTGAATTGACCATGGGAGGATCGAATTCCAGAAACAGGCGAAAGACATCTTGCCCAAGAATTGAGAGGTGTGGGCCTTTTGGCATATGGCATGCCCAAACGGAAGAAAGATTCTTTTGGAAAAGCACCAACTTTTGGACAGTGCTCGAAGCTATCTATTCAGGAACAAAGGCAGAGTTTTCCTATATACAAGTTGAAGAAGGAATTAATCCAGGCAGTAAATGAGAAACAAGTTCTCATTGTCATTGGAGACATTGGTTCTGGAAAAACAAATTAGGTAACTCAATATTTGGCAGAGGCAGGCTACACAATCAAAAACTAAAATTGGCTGCACACAAGATACGATGCAACAGATGAAATGCCAGCTGGAAGGGTTTCCAAAAATTACGGAGGATGTTAAAACCGGCAGTCTACAAAACCATAAATTCGTGGTGGTAGCATTTAAATTGTGAAAATGGTATAGTTTTTATTTATTTTTTTTGTCTCTTGTGAGACGAATCTGGGGCGTTACCACACCGTATAAGTCTTTAGCTAATTACAATTAAAACATAAGGTCAAAATTGAAAAGATAAAATTTATAATTGTAAAATTCTTTTAATTTTGTTTTATTTTTATTTTTTGATATTTTGTAAAGTATTATATAGAATTATTGAAATATATAGAATGTTATCATTTTTTAATATTTTGGAAATAAATATATAGTTGATTTATAATAGTAAGCATACATTGAAATGAGTGAGCTCTTTTAGTCAAGCAATCATGAGTAAGAAGCATCCATATCGTAGAAATTATACAAGTTATGATTTTTGACCTTAACCACTTGATTTTCTATGTCAAATATTTAGAGAGATTTATACTTTAGTGGGATGAATAAAAGCGACCATGATCCACACCAATAAAACTACAACCCTTTCAATAATTATATTTTATTTTAAATGAATGATATAAAAATAATTTATAAAATAAAAAATAATTAAAAAATATATTAAAAGAAAATAGACTTAATCATTTTACCTTAACCATCTTATTAATCATGTAAAATATCCATTATTTTTTTGATGATATATATATATATATATATATATATATAACATTATTAAATTTTCTATTTTAATATTGACATGATATTAAATTAAAATCTTATTATAAAATAAGCATTTCAAAATATAATGAGATTTGTCTCTACCACTTTCTTATTTTAAAATAAAAATATTCGTTTTCCAATATTTTTAAAAAATATTATTTACATTTAAATTTTAAACTAATTTTTTTTTAATTAATTCATCAACATTTTTCTCAATCACTGATATTTCTATCAAACTTCAAACCTAATAATCTTTAATTAATTCAACAACATTTTTTTCAATTACCAACATTTGTATCAAACTTTAAAACATTCCAACTATTCAAATAAAATATTTTTATTAAAAAATATATTACAAAGAAAAGCATGCGAAAGATCTTTCACAAATAGATTATAAATCACAGACACCAAAAAAAAATTGTCATCTGGTGACATTAAATAAGTAAACAATGTCCAAAAATTGGTATGTGATTTAAAATTCACATATGAAAAATGCTTGAACTGGTATTGATTGTGAAATACTCTTTAATTAACATATGTTATTTGAAATCAAATCTTGTTTCTCCGAGAAAAGCACGGGAAGGATCTTTCACAAATGAATTATAAATCACAGACCCCTAAAAAAAAATTGTCATCCGATGACATTAAATAAATAAACAATGTCCAAAAATTTATCTGTGATTTAAAATCCATGTGTGAAAAATGCTTGAATTGATATTGATTGTGAAATACTCTTTAATTAAAATATGTTATTTGAAATCGAATCTTGTTTTTCCGCTACGAAGTCGTGAACTTTGATACAAAGTTTAGTGGAAGGCATAAATGATTTAGGATAAGGAGATTTATGAATATAAACAAGATATCTAGTAAGATTGAATGGCCGCCATTCTGCCGCCGCCGTGACGAGATTCCTTTCACCTTCCTTACTCTTAATACAGACGTTAGTATAATGTCATATTCGACTTTGGAATATCTGTGGTTGCGTACACACAACGTTTTTGAGATCATTTGTCAAAGACGTCGGCAGCTGGGTTTCATTATTCATTATCCAATCTCTTTCAAGATCAGAAGCAATGAAAGTTATATATATGGCGCGGAGTTCAAAAACTCTTCAATTAAAAACATTATGATGACGATGGCCTTGTTGAAAATTTGTCTGTTATGAATGGAGGTGATGGTATTGAGCATTTCGGCATCTTCACAAAAAGACTGTTGTGCAGGCCCTACTGCACCATTAGAAAAGCCGAGAGAAGCGTTGGGCTTTGAATTATCACTAAAAGAAAAAGAAGAATTTATAGAACACCGAATGTCTTGCATTTTAGTTGAGGGGGATTCCAACCAGAGACCTCTGCATAAGAAAGAAAAATATGTTGTTCTTTAAGATTTTCTTGGAGTATGGGGTTAACTTTTATGTGTGCAGAAAATTAAGGTGAACATGGGGCCTCAGAGGGTGCGAGGGTGTTACACATGTGGATGATACCCCTGTCCCTCAAGTACTCTCCTCAACGGTGGAGCTATCAGAGTGGCAGATAAACCACTACTCTTTGTTTCTTGATTGTTTGATTTTCGCGTGTTGTATTTGATATTTTAGAGAAATTATATTTGTTTTAGCTATGTCTCATGTGTTGGTGTTGTTTGGTTGGGACTTTGCACGGTAAATGAAGTCATTCATTGAAATAAATTTCACTAAATCCCCCTTTCGTCCCCGCCGCCCCCCCCACCTTCCAAAATGACATAATTTTATTTATGGTATATTTTTTATAAAATAAATTTATATTGAAGGGATTGTAGTTTAATAAAATTGTTGAGCGATATCAATTTCATAGACATTATATGGCCTTAATCTAGTTACATCACTATGTTGCATTTGGAAAAATCTTTCTAAAAAATTAGATTTCAAATTTCATTTTATGTTTAATATATCACAATTTTTCAATCAATTTCTCTAAGCAGAAAGAAAAAAGTTCATGTGATAGTGAAATAAATGTCAAATTGAAGTTTGAAATTGTTCTATAATGATCAAATAGACATTAAACTTAAGGTTGGTCATTATTTTTAACATTAAGCTTATGTAGAGAATATTTTGTGACTATGTAGTACCTAAATATTGAACACTTGCAAACTCAGACCTTGACTATTCATCTTAGTTATATACATGCTTTACTTCCGTAAGCTTGTATTTACTCTATCTTGTGCCCCTTAGCTTATCATTTACTCAGACCAGCTTTATATTGATGACACGACATTCCATCTTGCCTATAATACTTAAAATGTATTTATCTTATACCTCTACAAGTTTGAGCATGCACCTACTCCCCTTTTCCCTAGACACTAACATTCAGGATAAATAATAGTGTCCATGTTACTATTTTGACCCGACGCAAGTGTATAGTGCCTTAAAGTCATCCAATTTATAAAGTAAATGTATTACAATGGTCAGCCTAAGTGCTTTAATATAAGTTATCTCTTGATAAAATTGGTATAAATATAATAACTACCCTCATTCATTCACCACGTAGCAAGCATAACAAAAGAACACTCAAGTTACCAAAGGCTTTCCTATTTTTCCCTATTCTAATATCAATCAAAGGAACAACTCATATACAAGTCTGAAGTACTAAAGGCACAGTCATAAGGTCATATTTGCCAAGTTACAAAATATGTCACTATTGTAATTATTTTACAGACATTACATGATTCACACACAAATCAACACATAGGGGAGAATTACATGAGTCTAAGGCTCTCTTCTAGAGTATTGGTTATGTAGGTAGCATACTTTAATAGTGCGGTCATTATGGGATAGCTCAATACCATGTGCCAACTAAAAGATTTTTTCACAAGGTCATATTCAAGATGAAAAGTTGGGGTTTTGCCATTTCACCAGGAATGACAATCCATAACCCAAATCTGAATGAACTAGACCAAAAACAAAACCAAACCCAAAAGCATCTGTGTAGTCACATTCTATTTGAGGAGATATTATGTATATCACACTAGTGTCAAACTCAGCCACTAGCATTGACACATCTATCTTAGGATGACAGAAGTATCTAGAGAGTTAGATGCCCTAGATCTAGAATATGACAATTGATATAGAAAAGTCTTCCTGTCTGCATCTTGTATATACGAAATCCAACATTGTGTTTGTGTAAAAAATATTTAAGTACATTATTTTATGTCATTCATATATATAATAGTGTTACTTTCTATTAGTATCCTATCTAAATTTTATAAATTCAACATATGGTACATTTATGTTTTTGTTAGGAATAAAACAAAATTTAATGCAAAACAATTTTACATAATCACAATAACAAGATCTATGAATAGAGATACACAAAGAATGGAAATTAAAATACCCAACAAGAAGACATGATTTAACGTGGTTCACCCAATGTGGGCTACATTCACTAATAAATATTTGCTTAGATTTTATTACAAACCAAAAAGAGTAAATCCACTCTCAAATTAGTCTTCTCACAACTACAATGCATAAATATTGCTTAGAGTTATGATCAACAAACTCTCCTAAAATCACACACTCTGTTCACTTTCTCAAACTCAATTCTTTTAATGTATTACCTATTGTATGTTTATATATACATAATACATCAAAGGTAACCAACATAGATGTTTTATAAAATAATGGGCACCAAAACCATGGGCCAAGTCAACCCATAATAATTCACCATTAATCATGGGTGATGACACCACACATATACAAGTATAGAAAAACCGTGTATCTATACTCCTGAAAAAAGGAGGTCAATTTTTTTATGTACATTAAGAGTATACTATACATTTTAATGTACAATATTTGAAATAAATTGTAATGTGGAAATAAGCTCCACAACACAACAATCTCTTACTTGGAGACTGATTTCTTTTGATCAGGCTTCTCAACCTTCAAATGTCATTTGTGAAGACCAATCAAAGCTAAACATAGCTTCAATTTCTCCCTTGTGACCACCTTGGTCATCATGTCTATAAGATTTTTCTTGGTATGAATCTTATCTAGATTTAACTTCTCTTCATCCAAAGCTACCCTAATGAAATGGTACCTCAACTATATATGTTTCATCCTAGAGTGGAAGGGAGAGTTAATTTCTAGGTTTATAACACTTTGATTATCACTATATAGCTTCCTTTCTTCCTACTTATGCCCAAACTTTTCAAGTAACTACTATAACAAAATAATCTCTTTGTTTATCTTTGTGGTAGTGACATACTCAACCTCTATAGTTGATAAAGCCACAAGTTTTTGTAGTTACTAAATCTAGCTCATTGTTGTGTCACCTACAGTAAATACATATTCCATCGTGCTTTTTCTGCTATCTAATATCTATCCATGTCTGAATCAACATAATCACACAAACTGGTGTCTAATCCATCATAGCTTAAAATAGTCCCCATAGTCCATCTCAAGTATTAAAGGATCCACTTCACTACCTATCAGTGCTCTCTAACTAGATCACTCACGTACCTATTTAGTACTCCCATTGCATGGGAAAAATCTAGCATACTACACACCATGGCATACATCAAGATGCCAGTTGTTGATGAGTAAGGTACACAAGACATCTGGATTCTCTCTTTCTCTATCTTAGGACACTTCTCCTTTGATAACATGAAATGGCCTACAAAAGGAGTCCAAACCAATTTATCATCTTGCATACTAAACCTCTCCAAGATCTTTTTAATGTAATCTTCTTGAGATAAATTCAGCTTTCACTCCTTCCTATCCTAATTCATTCTCATACCAGGATTTGTTTTCCTACTCCCAAATTCTTCATTACAAAGGAATTACTAAGTTGGTCCTTGAGTACCTTTTTTTCTAGTATGTTCTTACTTGTAATAAACATGTCATCCTCATACAAACATATAATAATGTAACTACCATCATCAAAATTCTTGATATATAGATAATAGTCTGAATCACACCTCGAGTATTTCTACTCTATCATAAAACTATCAAATTTCTTATACTACTATTGTGGATCTTGTTTTAGGCCATACAATCTATTTCTTAGTTTACACACCATTTTCTTCTCCCATGTGACTTCATATCCCTATGGTTGCTCCACATATAATTCCTCCTCCAAATCACCATGAAGGAATGCAATCTTCACATCTAGATGTTCTAATTGTAAGTCTTATATTGCCACTATCTGAAGAGTAGTCCTAAAAGAAGTCATATTCACCACTAGAGAACAAATCTCATCGAAATCAATTGATTTTTATTGTGCAAACCACTTTACCACCAATTATGCCTTGTACCTTTTCTTTCCTACATCATCCTCTTCAATTCTACACCCACTTGTTCTTCAATGCTCTCTTACCTTCACGTGGGTTTACCAGATCTAAAGTTTGATTTTCCATGAGCGATTGATGTTCTTCATCCATTTCTTGTTCCCACTTCTTCCTCGCATCTACCTACATTGCTTCTTAAAATCACTCTAACTCTCTATTATTAGTGAGTAATAAATAATTCAGAGATGGATAAAAACATCCAAGCTCCCTTAATACCTTAGAAGACCTTCTCACCTCAGGAGTTTGGGATTCCTATGGAGTAGGTGCCTAAACTAGCTTCTATGACACTTTATCATCTATAATGTCCTCTAACACTGTGTACTCTTTTCTGGAACCCTTTTTTAATCTTAAAACTATCGTTTATCCATGAATTTTTATTTAAATACTACATCCCTAAAACAAATAATTTCTTGTTCTTAAGACTCCAAATCTGGAAACAAAAGTCATCCTCACCATAACCAATAAAGGTGCATTTTTTAGACTTAGCATCTAACTTGCTCCTATCATATTTATCAATATAAACAAAAGATTCACAGTCAAGTACTATAAGAAATGAATAATCAACCTTCTTAATAGACCAAGCTTTCTTAGGTATGCCTCCATTAAAGGAAGATGAAGGTCTTCTATTGATCAAATATATAGTTGTGGTTACTAGTTCTACCCAAAACTAAAGGAGCAATCCTACATGCAACCTCATTATCTTAGCATGATCCGTGATAGTACGATTCCTTTCTAACACTCCATTATACTATGGAGTTCCTGGAAATGTCCCATGTCTATGAATTCCATTCGTAGAACAATAATAAAAAAATCATTGCTACAATATTTCCCACTATTATATGATTTGAGACATTTTAACTTGAAACCTATTTCATTCTCAACTAAGGCCTTCCATATTTTAAATGTATTAAATACATCATATTTTCTCCTAATACCATACACTCAAACTTTCTTAATTGCATCATCAATAAAAATTACATAATAAGATGGACCACCAATAGAGATACCTAAACGCCCACTCATACATCTGAATGAACTAGCTCTAACTTATTCTTCTTCCTTGTAGGTCAAACCTTGATAAACATTAATCTTTTATTTTTTACATACACACAGTCTTCATCTAAAACTAAATCAATCCCTTTCAATCTAGGTAACCTATTCTTCAAAATTTTCATGTCATTTTGGCTCATCTGACTGAGTCTATTGTGACGCAAAGTTACATCTCTATTTTTAGTAACTAAATTAAAACAATCAACATTACTTAATAAATACAAGGTACCAACTTTATTGCCTCTTTCTACCCCAAGAACACCCTTGGTCACCTTTCAAGAATCTACTTTAAAATTCACCATATAACCTCGACTACCCAACTTCCCCGTGAATACCAAATTTCATCTCAACTTAGACACATGCCTAACATCTTTCAATAGCTGGGTGTTCCCATTCTACATCTTGACCTGAACACATTATTTTCCTATTATGTTGCAAGGCTCATCATCACTAAGATAAAGATATAAAAAATCCTCTTGAACATAATCAATAAAATAATGCTTATATGGTGTAGCATGAAAAGAAGCCCCTGAATCTAAAACCCAAGACTCAATAATATTATCTATGGAGAGAATTAACTGATCCTAATAAACATTACTTCATAACAAATTCACCTCCTTGGAGTCTTTCTAATTTCTATTGTTATTTTGAAGAACCCAATAATCCTTCTTCACATGCCCAATCTTTCCACAGTGCTAGCATGCTCTTTGATTTTGACCTTCCTTGACCATTTGACTTTCCATGCTTTCTTTCTTCTCTATACTTTGGTCTCCCTCTAATCTGCATCACCAAATCATCCCCTAAATTATAATTTTTCCTAAAGCTTTTCCATCACATTTCCTCACTAAGGATTACTCCTATGGCATCCTCAAACTTCAATTTGGAATTGTTGCATATCATTTGAATGAATTTAATAAGGTTATAAGTATGCTTAACTCATATAACTTCCCTAACATTTTTAATATACCTTCCATGGTCCTTTATTGTGATATATTAAATGGGACTAAATATGCAAGGTATAACCGGATGGACCCAAGTGCTTTTCTGTCAAGCAACTCCCAAGCCTCATCTGACGTACCCACTGGTTGCTTTACTTTTCCTACCAATAGAGCATGTAGGACGTTATGATAGAGGTAATCCTCCATCTGTGTCTTCCATAGACTAAAATTTTTCTCTTTGAAAATTTCAACCTCTGATCTACTATCATCAGCCATAGCTCCCTCTTAAACTAACAACCCTTCCTGTGATTCAACCTAAAGCTCTGATACTAGTTGTTATGAATAAAAAAAAAATTAATGCATCATAAAAATAAAGAATAATAATAAAAAGAGATATTAATAGAGATGCATAAATAATAGAAATTAAAATGCAAAATAATAAGACAATATTTAATGTGGTTCACCCAATGTGGATTACATCCACCAAGAAACATTTTCTCAAATTTTATTACAAGACAACAAGAGTACAATCCACTCTTAGATCAGTCTTCTCACAATTACAATCCACAAATATTATTTGGGGCTATGATCAACAAACTCTTCTTAATTCACACATGAATTCACACACTCTGTTCACTTTCTCAAACTCAGTTATTCCAATGTATTACCCATTGTATGTCCATATATACATAATACATCAATAAGTAACCAACATAGTGATTTTATAAGAAAATGGGTACCAAAACCATGGGCCAAGTCAACCCATAATGGTTTCCCATTAATCATGGGTGATGACACCACGCATATACAAGCATAGATAAACCATGTATCTATACTCCTAAAACAAGGGGGTTCAATTTTTTTTTTTTAATGTACATTAAGAGAGTATAGTAGATTAAGAGTGTATAATGAATTTTAATGTACAATATTTGAAATAAATTGTAATGTGTAAATAGGCTCCACAACATAACAATTTTAGTATATTAATTAACTTCTTGTAGATCTAATATTCACTCTTGTGTGATATAATTTTTATGTAATTAACAATATCTACCCAAGTGAGAATAACTAATCCAAATTTAGGGTTAAACATTTGGTGAACCTGACCTTTAAACATCATTATTATATAAGCATTCTCTTGTAGATGCTTATCTCCTACTTTGTCTTAATCTTTATGTTCTTTTTCTCTATTATCAATGATGATTTTGATTAATTTTATGATTATGACTAGGAAACACTTGAAAAATATCTCCAAGAAGGGATCAAAATCCATTACTCTTGCATTCCTCAAAGTGTAAAGGAAAATAATATAAAATATTTGAATGGTGGTATATATTGTCCCACTATTCATATCCATGCTCCCATCTTTTCAATACATGATGTGATCCATCCCAAGGAGGATCCAAAGCGTGTGCCCTTACCTTCTATGCTGAAATTGATCCCCCATGGGGATAAGGTACTTTCAGTTGTTCATGATAATTTTTGTCAACTCCATAAGGTAATCATGGAGGATTTGCAAATCATTAATAAAGGTGATGTTCCTTTACGTTCATTGATAAAAAACCCTCTTATTCCTATACTTCCAAATAATATTCCCATTATTAAGGTTGATAATCCTTCTTGGCTTTCATTTCATATTCAATTTTTCTAAAAGGTTAACCAAGAAATTATGGCATCTTTACCAAGTCATAATAAGCGATCAATAAAAATGACACATTCTAGATCTACTTATTAAAATAATATTAATGTTCCAAATAAAATACATGTACCAATGTTAAGCAAGATGTCTTAACCAAAAGAGATTCCTCCACACCAAAGAATGGTACCTTTACAAATGCTTCCTAGAGTTCCACATGCTATATCTTTACAAAAGGTGCATCAATCAAGTTCTAAAGACATTTTAATCTCTTTAAATAATACACCAAGTGTACCAACATTAGAATATCCATTACCACTACCATTACCATTACCAAATTATCCAAAATTCAAGGATTATGAACTTGCACTTGTTTTACATGAGGATGATAATATTGATATGCCTAGTTTTAATAGAGGTGTCAGTTTAGAACCAATGATAGCACCTATGTCAAACACCACCATACCCATACATTATCTTGTGTTTATGATGACCACTACTAGGGACATTCAGAAATAGGTTTCTATACTTCGAATGTAAGTGTATTTACATAACGTAAATGTGCATGTTACATCAGTCAAAAATGAACCTCTTTCACAATGTATACTTGAATATCCTTATCCATTTGGTTTTTAATTAGTAAATTTACCTATCTTTGGGCACAATAATGATACACTTGAGCACATGATAAATTTTGTACATTATTTTGGTCAATGGACAAATGATGAAAAACTATTATTAAAGGTATTCCATATGAGCATTTCTAATGAGGCTCACAATTGGTTCTATAGCTTACCAAAGGGTTCCTTAACCATTTTTTCAAACATGGAAGACGATTTCTTCATGGATTTCAATATTCCCAAGGTGATAAAACTTAAAATATAACATTTTTGTAATTTTAAACAATGTTATGATGAGTCCCTTCAATATTGTACTATTTTATTCAAAAGTACATCATATGAGCTAGCATTTAAACCCTCATATTTAGAACTATAATTTATATTTAGTATAGGCCTAGTTTCCCCCTTCAAAAAAAGAGCATTACATACTTGGATGTACATAGATATGATGCATTCATACTTACTCATTCAATGAATCTTAACATTTCTCCTTCCAAATACTAATGTTTTATCCCTAATATAAATGAAACAAATCGATTACCTAAAGAATATTATGAACAAAAATGTGGCATTCCTAAACTCTATATGACAAGTTTACAAATGTGACTTAAATTGGGACCAATCCACAGTCCAATTCCCATAAAATAATCTCAAAATGAAAAAAGCAACAAGTTTCCATGTCAATAGAAGAATTGACAATTAAATTATAGATGGGTGGTGCTTAGTTTTGACATAACCATGTTGATCCTACACAAATAAAAACTACTTATAATTTAAGATGTTTGAAATTAATAGTCTTAAATCTAACAAACTTACAAAATAAAAGAGGTTGGGAAAGCTTCTTGGGAAACATAAAAATACCAATTGCTTTTGCTCATAAAGTAATTCAAATAGGGGTTTGGGTTTTGCCTATCACATCTCCATACACTTTAAAAACTTAGAACTCTTTAGATATACCAAATGGAAGAAAACAATTGACCAAAATGAATAAGGCATTTGTTTTCCTCATGAAGGAAAATTAATACATATTTCAAATGATATAATTATATCTTATACTACACATGCAAAATGTGAGGAGGAACACGCTATGTCCCTTTTCAACCTAGAAAATCATGGTGCAAACAATGAAAAGGATCTAACTTGAGGTTGTAAGGTTCATAACAATGGGAGATTCTTATGAACATCCATTAGATGGAATCATATAATGATATTTTGTTATCTCTAAAAATACAAAAAAAATAAAAAAACATTCAAAAAATTCAAAAACACTTTCAACACCTACATGTTCTATTGGCTGCTTAGTATCTATGTGTTAGTTACATGTTAAGGACTAACATATCATTTACTCATACATACACAAACATAGACATATATAGATACATGATGAACTTATGGGTGTTGGGATTTCCCTCTACTCATGTCACTAGGAAATTGTGGGCATCTATTTTCTAAAATCTTGATACACATAGGTCATATGATTTGATGATCACTCTACAATATCAAGTTTGAGCTTCCATATGTACTTACACATTCCTATTATCTATGCTTATACATTACATAGTGTATTTAATATTCTATGTACATGACATTTTTTATAACACATTGAACCCATGGGCCACTATGACATGTTTATTTTGATTTATTGTGCTTTTCCTTTACACACTTCCTTGAGTGTTTTAACTTTCTATTGTCTTGATTTTTTGAGCATTTGCATATGTTTCATTTTATGTGGCCCCTGTACCTATGTTTTACCTTACTGTATAAATGAATATGTTATTTAATGATATATGGACATTTCAATATGGGGTAAGTGCATAAAGTTGGGAGACAAAAAGGGGCCTACCCGTGGACATGATTTTCTTGAAATTTTAAAAATATAAACTTTTGTAGATAATTTGAGATGGCTACACTCAAAATTTGAAGATGGTGTAAGAACATAAATTATATCATTTTGTGTCTCATTTCTAAAATACTATTTTTTTTAATAATGGTTAAGTATAACTAGGTCAAACATCTAAAATTTGACGATAAACTCCTATTTATTTTAACAAAATAGAGTAGATAGATGCTCATGTGTCCCACCTTTTTTTAGCATCATTTATTATTTTTTGAAACAATTTTGTAAATATTTAGATAAGATCTTCTACTTTGTGACCTATATTTGTTCAATGAATATATTATTTTAATTAATTTTTCAAATAAATAAATCTATAAAAGTAAAAAACAAATGGATAGCAAGGCATGTGCCCCCGCTGCGCCCCGCCCCCGTCCCCTGCCAATGAAATTTTATTTACTTTGAATGTCTATAGATATAGGCCTAGTTTGTGACCATATAATTTATTTTGTACTTGGATCAACGAATTTTTTTTACATAAACATGAATAGACATGTATATTTGTGTCATGTAGTGACATTAAAAAGCTATAACATAAAATAAATATAGTTTGAACCCTTAAAATATTTCAAAGTTATAAAAATTATATATCTGGAAAGAGAAGTGTGCTTGTTGTCATGGTAATAAATTTTTTTTCTTCAGTTTAAAAAAAAAATTATTTATTGAAATCCATAGTGTATTTGGAGATAGAAGTTGATTTTTTTTATTTCCTATCAAAACTCTCAGACTCAATTGTATATTAATAAGTACAATCCTTTAACTTGGGAATCAAAATGCTTATGCATATGCCTTTGGTGATGGAAGAATGTTATAATGAGTATGTGTTATTTATTAATAACACACACACACACACACACACACACACACACACACAGCACACACACACACACACACACACACACACACACACACACACACACACACACACGTGTGTGTGTGTGTGTGTACTTAAGTTGACATATTAAAATGGGTATTTTTTTTGAATTATAATGTGATACAACACCATAATTTACAACCTAAATTTAGGGACCTTTTGCCTATCATGATACACTTCACTTTATAATTGAAATTATCATGATAGAAAACCATTAATGTGGGTGTGTGTGTGTGTGTGTGTGTGTGTGTGTGTGTGTGTGTGTGTGTGTAAAGACACACACACACACACATTAATGGTTTTCTATCATGATAATTTCAATTATAAAGTGAAGTGTATCATGAGAGGCAAAAGGTCCCTAAATTTAGGTAGTGAATTATGGTGTTGCTGTATCACATTAGAATTCAAAAAAATTACCCATTTTAATATGTCAAATTAAGTACTTATAATTAAGGTTTTAAGGTAGAACTCATTATAAACATTTTAATATAATATATTTTATCATGAGAGGTCATTTAATGCAATTTTTAAACTTATGACCAAAACTCAATCTTTGAAGTACCAATCTAGTTGTGCATTAAAATAGCAATACTTGAGATTTACTTGTCAAGATGTGATTGGTTCATTTAGATTTTATAGATTAAATTCTCAAAAAGTGTATAAAATAATCCATGCTCAAATCTTGGTATACTTTAGTATTCATATACACTAATACGTGTTCCATCGATGAAGCACACTTTAAAAAAAAATCATGTTTGGCTATTAATGGGTGCGTGTCACTACTGGTACCTTTCCCATTTATACACGACCATAAAAATGATGGAATTATATTTTGTTATGCTCTATGGCATTATTTAATAGGTTATGTGAAGATACAATCAAAATGTTTGAATGTGATAATGTAATGAGAATAATTAACGTGTATCCTAAGCTAAGCATGAGCCATCAACACTTGTTCAATACTAAGGTGTCAACCCATATGTCATAAAAAAAATAAACAAAATAGTCAAACATGGTAAAATATGAAGGAAATTGGGGATATTGTAAGCACCTTAAACCTAACTACTTAACTATAAAATGTGATTTTAGGGTTGATCACCTCCAATTTCATCAAAAATTGAAGCAAAGAAACATTAAATATAATTTTTACATGTATAAGATGTGGTTTTGAGCTCAATAAACTTGAATGGACCAACACACACACACACACACAGATATATATATATATATATATATATATATATATATATATATATATATATATATATATATATATATATATATATATATATATATATATATATATAATGAATGCAAATGTTGATTCATTTAATTATGGAGGCAATTAGGGTCAAAATGAGCCTCATGAACCTATTTTAAATTGTATACATGATGTGATTTGGAGTGAAATTAACCTTAGAATTTCATCATATATAATGAATCAAAGAGTTGATTCATTTAATATAGGAGGCATTTGAGTCATATTTTAACCCCTTCAACATAAATATAAAAGTATGATATGATTTAAGAGAAAAATATGCTATATTTTTCATGAATTGATCCAATTAGTCAATTGATGCAAGTAGGGTCATGATTTGGATAAAATTAAGCCCTTAAACTAAATTTATGGCCCAATAAATTATATAATATATGCAACATATGGCTTAACTAACCCTAATTTTTTTAACAATGCAAACATGAAGGCAATTATGGCCAATTTGAACCTATTGAGCTTAAATGTAAGTCTGCAATGTTATTAAAGGGGTTAAATTAGCTCACATTTCATGTCATTTTGACCTTAAACCATAATTTTATCACAAATTAAGTTCCCCTAAACCCTAATTTTATCACATTTATACAAACTTGTTACACTAACCCCTAAACCATAAATGCTAATTTTATGACAAATACAAACCTAAGTTACCTAGTTTCATCACATATGCATGTTCATGAAGGTAATTGGGGCCAATGTGAACTATTGAACTAGTTTTACGATTCTAAGATGTGAGTTAGGGTTAAATTACTTAATATTGCCTTACATATTGAGCTAATTAGTGAATTATTATAATCATAAACCCTAAATCCTAATTGTGTCACAAATGAAAACACAACGGAAATTGAGTCCAATCTAAACCCATTGAGTATGTACATAGAGTATAGGATGTGATTTGGAGTGAGGCTAACCCTATTATCATCATATTTAATGAACCAAAGAGTTGATTGATTCAATTGAGGATGAATTTGAGGATAAATTTAACCCCTTCAACCTATCTACAAGATCATGATATAAGTTGGGGTAAAATTAATTTTGATTCTATCAGGAATCGATCCAATTATTCATTTAGTTTAATTAAGGACATGATTTGGGCAAACTTGAGTCCCTAAACCAAATTTATGGTGCAATCAATTTTATAATATATGTTACACATGGCTTATTTGACCCTAATTTTATCATAAATATAAACATGAAGGTAATTATGGATTATTTGAACCTATATATGTGTCTACAATTTGATTAAAGGGGCTAAATTAGCCCATATTTCATGACATGTGTCATCCCTAAACCCTATTTTCATCACAAATTGAATGCAATTTGGACTAATTGAATCTAATTTGGACTAATTAAATCTATTTTTGACTAATTAACATCAACCAGGGGGAAAATTAAACCTAATTTAGAGTAATTTAATCTAATTTGGGCGTAATTAAGCTTAATGTGGGCATCAATCAAATGAAGGGGCCAATTTAACCTAATTAAGAATAAATCAAATAAATCAATTCATTATGTTTTCAATAACTATTAACCTCTATACGTCATGTTATAGAAAAATAAATCAATTTAGTTTGTGAAAATTTCATTTTTTTAAATAACTATTAACCTTTGTACCTCATTTCATAGCCACTACATCAGCCTACAATTTATGTGTAAAGCCTAAAAAACATAATTTTGAGTTCTTGATAAAAGAGTGATAGAGTAGGAAGGTTGAAGTTGTATATGGAGCAAGAAAATATTCTAAAGTGGGTATAGATCCTTAAGAATGTGATTTGAGGTTAAGATCCATAGAGAGGACTAGGAGGTATTGAAGAAAGTTTCAAGCCATAGGTATAATAGCAAAGACCTAATAGAATTATACTCCAATACTAGAATAAAAATTCTAGATGATAAAAATAAGTACTCCAATACTAGAAAGTAATTGACAATACATAAATTTAGAATTCACTCCAATGAAATTTTTTGGGCTAAAACACTAGATACTTACATATCTTCAATAAATTAGTATAAGTACTTTGAAACTAGATAAAGTAATATTATGTATCAATGGTCAAACATTTTACTTGATGGTAATATAAGTATAAATAACATTCCATTATAAAATTTTGATTAATGGTAAGGCATTACATTTCATTGTTGATAATTGAAGAAAAAAATATCATGTCTCATAAATTAGTTTTAACATTTAACTTTCCACTGATGCCTCATATAAAACCATAATCCATTATATGGTGCAGCTTAAGTTATTTGTAGCTTTAAAATAATAATATAAACCATAAAAAATAAAAAATAAGAACATAATATAATTTAGTTGAATGTCATTAGGCATCTATTGTCAATAATACATAAATTGCCATATAGGCATACAAAAAATGACATCATCTAACAACATAGTATTCAATGTTAGAAGAATGTCATCTATGCATAAAATGAATACATTTACAAATATGCATAAAAAAAGTTACATCATCTAGAACATCCTAATCATATAGCCTCCATATCTTTACCGTTCTCAAAGAATACTCTCTCTGGGATGCCTTACTTGTAGATGGAGATCCATCAAATGCCTTGGATTTCTCCATGGTCTGACTACAGGTCCTAAACTCATAGCTCACTTGCATCTATACATATTCAAATATAAATATTATAAGAAAATTAATATATTATATATGGAACCAAGTAAAGAAATTAATTTTAAACTAGAATAAAAAAATCATTAAAACATGCACTTATTACAAGCTCATGATCTTGTTCAATCTGGTTCTAACAATCAACTAGGTTAGTGATATGTTCAAATACATGAATAGGTGTTTGAAATGAGGAAGAGACAAGAGGAGATATTGTAGTCATCATCTGAATTTGAATGTTACATGTCATCTAACAACCGTACATACATAATTCACTCACATAAGCTATATTTTCTCAAGTATGTAGAAAATTTATTAAAATAAATTTATTTTATCAATTCAAAATTACAAGTTAATGTGTACCTTTGTGAGTGCCTATGTGGCTGATATTACAAAAAAAATGGCTATATCTATCTTGGCTCATAGTGATGGATTAGTGTCTACTCTATTCATCAAGTAAACAAACAACATCACTTAGTTTTATATAAACTATTAAAGACATATGGTAAAATTTTCTCATTTATTAAACCAAGAGTGTATTTAATAGTAACACACTTGAATTTTTATATCCCTGATGGATAAATTTAAGTTAACTATAAGATAAATATACATAGATTATATTTACATAGGGTATAATATTAACTCAAAATTTTACCTGTGTATACGTAAATGGTGTTGTACTAACATAGATAGCTGCAATAGTAGATGTCCCACTAGTCAGCTGTGTAAATGTAAACATAGGCTAAGTAAGATTAAATAATGCAGTAGTGGACCATGACAATAAAGGCAATATCTCCTCCTAGAACATAAAAATTACATGTATATTATTCAATTTATGTGTAAATTAATTGTTATCTTTTAAACATGAAAATATAACTAAAATTAAAATTAAAATTATATAAAACATGCTTGCATATATGTAGATGTTGATGTGTGCACACCAAATGTGCATGCCAAAAAATCATCACTCAAGATTATATCATCCAATCCCTCTAAATCACCATCATCATCATCATCATCATCATCATCATCATCATCATCATCATCATCATCATCATCGTCATCATCATCATCATCATCATCATCATCACCATCTAAAGGTCCAGTGCATATAGAACCATAAGATCTACAAGGGTGTGATTAACTACACACACCAAGTGGAGTATTTCATAAATTGATCTTTGAAATCCTACTCAAATATTGAATGACTGTATTAGTAAGTTTACTAAAATAATTTAGAGTGTTGATCTCCTTCACCATAGAGATAATATTAATATTTTCTTGGGTATGGATCCTTGCAAGTGGATTAGGTGCATTATGTGCACCTAGTTGATCTTATACAAATCCTTTCCCTTAGCCCTAAAACTCACCATAGTCAAAAGAGTTTAGAATCTCATTGAGAACAAACTCACAGTAGAGTTCCCTCAAAAAATATAATGGGACCTCATGTTTGTTACATGGTGGATAATCAAACATCAACCACCTTCAATCCTATAAATTGACTTTAATCAAATTGTGTTGGCATTCATGTATTGGGAAACATTTATCAGCTAGTAGAAATGGTATATTAGTTGCTGGGTTGATGAATAAGGCACATATTTTACCTTTTTTTGTTATTCACCTCACGTGATGATAATTTTTTAGAATAGTAAGCCTGACACCTATCCTTATATGATGTACATCTATCAATTTAACTTGATATCATGTCAACTTGACCTAATATCGACTCTAGGGTATTGGCTAGATAGGTTTGGTGGGTGTTTGTGGAAGTGAGGCCTGTCATTATCCTAATTATTTGCTCAATTTTAATTTTTTTTCCACTATCTATGAAACTAAATCCTCTTGACTACCCAGGGAGTCTTGTGGAATTATAGGAGGGATAGGAGGGTTAGGTGGAGGGTTAAAAGGGTTAGGTTGAGGGATAGGAGGAAGGTTAGCATGATGACCTCTTTCACTAGAGTGAGATGTTTAAAATATGGAGTATATAAATTAAAAAATGCAAAAAAATGCAAAAATTTAAGGTTATTAGGTTTAGTTTTATATCACTTACATACACTATGTGGTTTGAAAAATTACTAAAATGAAGTATGCATCAAAATAGAGTTAAGACTTTCAAGAAAAAAATGCCCTAAAAATTGCTCTAATACTAGATGAGAGGATCCTCCTACAATAAATTGATAAAAATGCATGAAATATCATATTTATAAAATTAGTTGTAGCATTGAAATTATTATATTGATTTCTTACCACATTTAGGGGGAAATCTCCTTTAAGCAAGCTTAATCCAATAAATTCATGGATGCCTTCTTTGGTCTCAACACTTACTTATATATGAATTCTAATCTAAGCAACTACCACTTCCTATGAATGTGGGATAAAACAAAATAGTCATGGGATGACATACAAGTCATATGCATCCATAGCAAATAATAAACTAAAAAATTAAAGAGAAGAGATATCATGGGTTCATAACATCCCCTCCCTCTTAGAAAAAGCTTTATCCTCAAAGCTTTAGATGTGAAAATTGGTGTTGAATCTAAAATAGTGGTTCCCATGTTACATCCTTTGGTTGAATTCCATGCCACTAAATTAAAACCTTGGTGATCAAGCAAGAGGAAAGTTGGCATGTGTGCCTATCTAGAATTGCCTCCAACTCTAGTAAAATGGATCCTTCATTATCAATTTCTAATAAAATAGTCTACACTCTAATGTTTATGCCAATAACTTTCTTCAAAAAAGAGACATGAAATATTAGGTGAACTTGAAAATAAGGTAGGAGATCCAAATTATTAAAAAATTACCTTATATTATGAAGAACATTGTAGAGCCCACAAAACATGGGAGCTAGATAATGGCACCCTTTCAGTTGTAGGGAGGATTATTTGTATGGTTGCAGACAAAGAAAGACCATATCACCTACTTGAAAAGTGCACTCAAAATGGTGTTGATCCACCCATTATTTCATCTAATTTTGTGCCATATGAATATTTTCACATAGGGTACCAAGGATCTAATCTTGGTTTTAGAGAATCATGTTGATCACTTAAATGAATGAATTATTAGGGGTGTACGTAAGGAGAACTAGTGGTATTTGAGTATAGACTATTTCATATGGAATAATTTTTATTAAAATGTGGTAGGAGGTATTATACCACCATTTAATGAGAGGAAGCCACTTTTCCCATGGATGCTATTTTTCTAAGGTGAAACAATGAAGTAAAATTTCTAAGCATTTGTTGATAATTTCAATCTGGCCATCTGTTTATGGATGATACCTAGAACTCATCTTCATGGGGTGTTGGTGCATCAAAACAGGTCCATCCAAAAATGGTTGGGGAAATTTGCATCATGATCTAAGACAATGGATGAAGGAATGTTGTGAAGATGGAAAATCTAGTCTAAGAAAATCTGTGTGACTATGGAGGTTGTATAGGGATGGCTGAGGTCATAAAAATGACTATATTTGGAGAGGTGATCAATCATAACCAAAATCACCATTTTACCTCTATATTTAGGTATCCCCTCAATGAAATTTATAGAAATATATATCCAAATCTTGGTAGGGATGGAAAATGGTTTGAGTAATCTAGGGATGAGTGTTGTTTCACCCTTGTTGTATTGGTAGGTATCACATTCAAACACCATATGTTGAATTACATTTTTCATTCCCTTCCAAAATAAATTGCATCATGCCCACTCATAATTTTTTATAAACCCTAAGTACCCTATATATGGAGAAGCATGGAGTTCATAAAATACCTCTTGCTAAAGATCTGTGGTCTAGGAAAGCACCAAATGACCCTTATATCATAGAGAAGTGTCATCCCATGAATAATGTGGTACAACTAAGGGGTTAGTGGTCAATTGTTGAATGATTTGAGATAATGAGGATTAATTGACATATCCATATTGTACAACATCCAAACAAATTTTAATAGCCATGGAAATAGATAAAATGGAAACTTGGTTCACAAATGTGAGAGACAGAGCATCAACCACAATAGTGTCCTTACCTTTCTTGTAAGTGATCTCATAATCATAACCCATGAGTTTTCTAACTCATTTATTTTGTGATGGGGTGGATACATATAGTTTAAAAAAATATTTTAGACTATATTCATCAGTTTTGATGTAAAATTGATTTCCTAGTAGGTATGGCCACCACTTCTTTACTACATGCAAAATTGCCATCATTTCCTTCTCATAAGTAGAGAGTACTAAAATATTTCCAAAAAGGGATTTTATAGTGAATTAAATGGGGTACACATCTTGGAGGATAACATCACCAATTCCATTGCTAAAGGAATCACTCTTGATAGTGAAGGTCTTGGAAAAATTTGGCATAGCAGAATAGGTGTAGTACATATAGCTTGTTTCAATTTTTTAAATGCATACTCAACAGCGTATGTCCAAGAAAAAGCATAATTTTTCAACATAGCTATTATAAAATATATATTCTTCCTATAATACCTTAAAACTTATGATGATATCCAGTCAGTCCCAAAAGACCAGGGAGGCTCTTCAATGTCTAAGGATGCAGCAATTTGTCATGGCAACTATTTTTCTAGAATCCACCCGAAACCCTTGGGCTAAGATAATATGCCCAAGATACTCCACTTCATTCTAAACACAATTATATTTGGACATGTTTTTCAAAAATATTATGGTCAAAGATAAGTTATACTGTGAGCTCTAGATGTTGGAGATGCTCAGAGCATGTTTTATTATAGATGAGAATATCATCAAAGAAGACCAGAATGAACTTTTATAGGTAGGGCTGAAATATTTTATTCATCAATGCCTAGAATGTTGAAGGAGTATTAGTGATGCCAAAAGGCATGACCAAAAACTCATAGCATCCATCATGCGTGAAATTTTTTTTTAGGGATATCATCCTTATGAAGCCAAATTTGGTGATATCCAAAGTGGAAATCCAACTTAGAAAAAAAATGAGCACCATAAATCTCATCAATAAAAGGGATTAGGAACTTATCTTTGATTTTGAGGTGATTAAGTGCATGGAAATCAAGGCAAAGCCACCATGAGCCATCTTTTTTTAGAACAAGGAGAACTAGGGAAGAATATGGGCTAGTACTAGGGTGAATAATGCCTTTCTTTAGTAAGTCTTGAATGAGCATCTCGATCTCAGTCTTCTAATAAAATGGGTAGAAATAAGGCCTAACATTGGGAGGAATGCTTTTATTAAGGAGATAAATATGGTGGTCCTCTATCTATGAAGGAGGAAATCACACTTGTTTGGTAAAGACATGTGCATACCTCTGTAGAATGGTTTGTAGATGCGAAGGAGTAGTGGAAACTGGTGATGGTTGCATTTGAACGAAATGGAGCAGGGTATGATACCATGTGAATTTTACTTAAGAATATTTTCCATGCAATGTGAACTTAGGATGTTGAGAGATCCTACTTGTAAGCCTTTCAATGTGTGTTGTTGTCTATTGGCTAAAAACTACATCCAAAGTTCAACAAAATCCCATAAGATAGGTCAAAGTGTGCATAACAATTAGGATCCCAAAACAACATCACATCCACCTAAGGGTAATTAAAACATATTAGAGTACAAGTTATAATCTCCCATAGAGATATGGACAATGTAACACTTCCCTTTGCAAGGTAATGTGCCTCCATTAGCAATCATGACTTCAAAGTTAGATCAAGGATGGATTAAAAAACTACCCTGTTTGGTGATCTAAGGGTCAATGAAGTTATGAGTGCCACCTAAATCAATGATTATTATGAGAGGGATCTTCTTGAATTAACCCCTCTCCCACATGGTTTGTGTGGTAGTGATTCTTTCTAAGGCATGGAGAGATATCCTTGGTTGGTCTTCCTAAGAAGTAGGCTCCACAATCCACTAAGCTTCTTCTGGATTATCGATTGTATCTTGAACATCTTCCCAATATTCAGTTTTGGGTGGAGAGTCCAAAACTAAGAGGTAGAGTTTTTTTCTCAACACATCAATGTCCTCAACTGAATTTATCATCATAATTATAACATAGTCCTGTTTCTCTATGGGCTTGCATTTATGATTCAATAAAATGCTTGATAGGAATGATTCTAGGGGCTGACATTGTTTGAGATTGTTATGGAGCTATATTGTTAAATGGATAAAAATTGAATTTGAACCACTGCTAAACTACAATCTTATCCTCTACCAACTTAGCCAACCCTAAAGCTTCCATCATCATGTTGGGCCAGAACATTTTGACCTCAGATCAAATAGCATCTTTCAGTCCATTGACAAAGTAACTCTTGAAGAAGTCATCATAAAATCCCTCTATGTGATTGGCTAGTTTTTCAAATTTTATTTGATATTTTCTCATAATTCTTGTTTGGTGAAGTTTAGTGAGTGCTCTAATGAAGTCATCAAAAGTAGTAAGACCAAACCATGCAAAATGAGGTTGTGAAAATCAGTCCATATGGGTTCATCATGAGCCTTGGTATACCAACAATACCATTGAAAGGATTCAAGTGCCAAGTGAAAGGATGCAAGGTGACCTTGTTGGCATCAAAATTACTATGCAAACTAAAATATTATTTTAACTAATTAATCCATCCAGTTAGATCTACATCATTGAATCAAGGAAAATTAAGCTTCAGCCCATGATAATTGTTAGAAGAATAAATCTCAATGTCTGAAGAAGACTCTAGATGTCATATTTTGTTCATGGTGGTATGTTAATGACTAAGGCCAATAATTTTTTCATCAAGATCTTTGATGTGGGTCTTGAGGGTGACAATTTTATCCTCCATATTTTTTGCTCTTGTTCAGGTTACTTCCATGACCCAAATAGCATTTTTTTTGCAATGGGTAGGAAAACTAGTGTTAAGACACATTTAGTAAGGGAAGTTTTGAATTTTGGCAAAAATGTAAGGGGTAAAGGGTCTCTTCATATATTTTTTCATAGTGGGAGTATGATTGACAAAGGTGAGGGAAATTTTAGGAGTGAAAATGGAAAAACTAGAAAATTTTTCAAAGAGGCATGAACGAGAAGAATGAGATAATGAACATAGTGGAAATTTTTTGAGGCAAATGGACAAAAATATAAGTTATGGGAAAACCCAAAATAATGGAAAATTGAGAGTTGTAGGAATTAGCAGAAAAATTGGGATATGGGATCTCAAAAAATAAAATATAATTAATAGAATTTGAAGTGTCTGGGTAAATTTTGAGGATCAATGGGGATAGCAATGGAGAGATATTACAAAAAAAATAAAAAAATGACTTTTTTTCTTTCTTTTTTTCTATATTTCTATTTCTATTTCCAATTCTAGTTACTATGCTCTATAAGACACCTCTACGAGGAATATGATGAAAAAAGTTTGCATATCTACTATGGCAATTTTTTATTTTATGTTTAGTGGTAAATCCCCTGAGGGTCTACTGATACTCTATAGATGGTTTGTTGATTCTAGTTTCTATCAAATATCTACCTATAAGTCCCCTAACAATCTCTGGATAATCTCTTGATTAACTTTTTATCTACTTGAAATATTTTGAGCCTGATAAAAATGTGCCCCACATTTTAATGGCTATCTAAGAGTCTTAAAAATATCCATCTAGCCACAAATACTATCTAAACGAGTACTGCTCTCTAAAAAAATTTTGGCCATGGATTTATCTCTCAGTGACAACTCTTACTTTTCCTCATGGATGGGAACTACTCAATCAGGAAGGGGTCATTTCCTATTTCACTAGTAGGTCCTCTCAATGACCCAACTACTTTTGGGCTCCTATGGTACTCCTCACAATGAGTTTTAGGGATTTCACCCAAACACCTCTCATAGTTAAGTGGTCAGGTTTTTACCCTAAGATGAAATAGATTACTTAATTTATGTATCAGAAAGAGTTAATATTTCATAAAAAATATTGAAATAAATTATGTAGCAGAACAGAGTTAATGCTTTCTAAAAACAAATACCTATAATGCACTTTGATACTAAATGAAAGGATCTTTCCACAACAAAATGATAAAAATGCATGATATAACAGATTTATAAAATTCGTTGAAGCACTGAAATGATTATATTGATCGTAGACCACTTTGAGGGGGTAACCTCCTTTGAGCAAGCTCAATACAATAAATTTTTGGATGCCTTCATTAGCCTCAACACTTATATACAAATTATAATCTAAGAAACTACCACTTCCTATGAATGTGGTATAAAACAAAATGGTCACGAGATGACTTACAATGCATATGTATCTATATCAACTACTAAACTAACAAAGTAAAGAGAAGATATATCATACATTCATAACATGTGGTTGCATCATCTATTTGGTGAGGTTTTTGGATTTACAATGCATATATGGCAATTTTATTGTCCTCTCCATAGGGTAAACATAATTGCATTAGGGTAAGGAGTAGGATACCAAAGTGAATGAATTATAACACATATATGTCCCTTATACAAAACATGTACACATTATTGATATTAAAATGTGTACATATTAAAATGTATATGTGTTATGGTTTAGAATTTTGAGCCTAGAACTCAAAAAATGCATATAATTTATGTGTAAAATATATATGCATTCTGATAAATGTCCATGAAATTATCCCCCAACTTCATGCACATACCCTATGTCACTACTTGATTTTGAGTACATTTAACTAAGTCATGTCCATTATATTTCTTATCATTTGAACATGCCCCTTGTTTGCAGTCTCATTAGACAATTACCTTTTAACTCACTTTTGAGTGCTCGTGTGTGTGCTTATTTACTTATTGAGCTTGTAATGTTACTATATAGATGTCTCCATGGTATTTATCATACATATTAATCCTACATATTATCACATAGGTTCTATGTGCTTTAATGATATATTTACTTACACATGTTTCCTTATATATGTTACATGATTACATTCCCAAATTTACAATTTTCATACCATTTTGAGGAGAGCTAACTACAAGGTAATATTTTTTTATCACCTCAAAGTGGGGGCATAATTGAGAAGCATGTTCTCAACACTTTTCATAATTTTTAGATTTAGTGGGGGCATGTCATATGGACATGGCTCTACACATTCACAATTTATAGATTATAGAGGGTGCATGCTTTGGAATCATGTTCTCCGCATTCAATTAGTATTTGATACTTCTACCAATTTACAGATTTATTAGGAGCATGTCATGATGATATGGCTTCCACACATTCATAGTTTTCAAATTCAATGAGGGCATTCTTTGTAATCATGTTCTCCACATTCATTTAGTATGGTACTTATATTGATTCACAGATTCAGTGGGGGCATGCTTTGGAAACATTTTCTCCACACTACTTGATATTCAACATATCTAGTTTACAGTGGGTACATGTATTATAAATATATCCTCTATATTGGTAAAGTTTTATATTTCTACATATGTAGTTAGGGTATGCATTGTAAATAAGTTCTCCACACTTACACAGTTTTCTAAATTGGCCAAAACACATAGTTATATGATTTTGATACACATTCATGGTAGAATTATATACATGGTACCATTATTACACATAATTTCAACATGAGACAAATCTAAGGTGCATATTCTATGAAAAAAATTCCTAATATTTAAAAATATAGATAAAATTAAGCTTCTAAAACTATTGCATATACTGATACCCCAAAGAAATTATAGACTTTAATGAGATAATCTACTGTAGTAATTGGTTCACCTTTTATCATGGTTAGGGTGATTAAATCACTCAATATTATGAAGTTTTTAGTTTAGACTTTATCATCCAAACTCACTAGGTTATGAGTATCATTGGGTTTAATAATTGAGCTAATCTCAACTAGAAGGTGAAAACTACCTTTTGCTCCATATTTGGGGGCATATACCTTCAAACATCTCTCTCTTTCTCTCTCCCTATCTATATCTCTTTGGATATATTCACTTTGAATATTTATCTATATTTATCATAATCTTAAGTTGCCAATAGAAAAATTGGTTACATCGACACACATGTGTATTCCTAAACCTTGATCTTTCAATTTCAATCTATTTTAAGTACTTTTGAACTAAATTATATGCACTAATTATACACTATAACATGATCTTGGTTACAAGTAAGTCATCATAGAAACACTCAAACCCCACTCCAACAAAGTACTCAAATTCAACTCGAACAAAGATAACGTGTGTATATACACATAATAACTAATTATTTTCCTTTAAACTACTATTTTCATTACTGGATAAGGGGCACAAAAATAAAGATAATATTTTGTAACTATGTATCACCTTAGTCGTATACACTTGGAAAAACAAGATCTTGGTTATTCATCTTAATTCTACACATGCCTTGCTTCTGTAAGCTTCACATCTTCTCTACCTTGTGCCCCTTGGCCTATCTCTTGGTCTGACTAAATTTATATTGATGAAACAAACATCACATCTTTCTTATAATTCTTAAAATTTACTAATGTTATACCTCTACAAGTTCTAAGCATGTGCCTGCTCTCTTTCTCTATGGACACTAATGTCCAAGATAGATATTAGAGTTGACGTTATTATCCTAAATTGATGCAAGTGTTTAGTACCCTAAATTCATCCATTTTGTAAATTATATGTGTGGCCTAACTTATTTCATGTGAGTTATCTCCCAAGATGATTGGTATAAATATATTATCAACCCTCATTCATTCACCAACTACCAACCAAACCAAAAGAGCACTCAAGAAGCAGTCAAGTTACAAATATATTTTATATTCTACCCTATTCTAGTATCAATCAAAGGAATAACCTTGCTATAGGTATGAATTACTAAATGAGTATTCATAAGGTCATATTTCCAAGTTACAAGCTACATCACTATTTCACTTGCTTTACACACAATACATGATTCAGACAAAAGACAACTTGTATGGGAGAACTACATGTGTCTAAGTCCCTCTTCTAGACTATTAGCTATATAACTAGTGAATTTTGATAGTGATATCATTACATTATTTCTCTTATCACTTAGCATAGTTTTTTGGATTGTATTTCTAGTTCTTTCTTGTCTCCTATATGTGCCTTGGACATTTTCCAATGTTCTTTACTTTTATTCATGTGTGTGCCTTAGGACATTTTCCAATGTCCTTTAATTGTAATCTTCTATGTGCCTATGTCCCTTTTGCTAACTTTGGTTTCTCCACTTGTATGTGTATGTGGCATTTGAACATGCCTTGTATGGTTGATTTCTAGTTTGAGTGACATGTGTCCATGTCGCTTATTTGCATGGTCCCTTAGCCACATTTGTATGTTTATTAATTTTGGATTTCTATCCTTGTTACTTGATTTCTTCTATATTGTTTAAATGACATGATCCATATCATGCATTATCCTATTCTCTTGGTTTCCATGATGAACATCATGCTCCATCCCTCCAACTAACAACTAACAAACCAACAAATAACATTTTCATTTTTAATTTAGTTCAAGAACATTACACATGATATTACATTGTTACATCTATCTAGCCATACCCCTATTGATCTAACAATATCTCACATCAAACGATGATATATCTTGAGATATCTGGTTCATTATCATTGATATATCATGTATATTTCTAGCTTAACATACTTACATGGCTTCTTGTTCTGAGGCAAGTCATTACATGTACCTGTTCCTACCCTAAGAAGAGGGGACAATAAATAGGGGTTTTATGACAAAGATTACAGCTCTTATTGATAAAAAAATATAGTTTTAGAATAACCAAAATAGAAACCAGTCATGAAATCACATAGAACAAACCAAACAAATAATCAATATTTTGGAACAATGATTAGTTTTAGCCCAGGAAAATAGCACAGAGGCTAAACTACAATGTTGGACACCAGGGTGTCTATTTTTTATGCTCTTATCCAAATAGAAAAAAACTAAAATTTCTAAAAGCATGTAAAACGGTAGGTTCAACTATAGTTTTACACAATCAGACTGGTTCATATCAATAGTTTTTAGTACAATTTTCTAAAATAATCTATAGGGGCATCATGCACAACATGATTAGTTCTCACTTCTAGTTTTAGAAATGATAGCTGGTATAACTTCCAGATCAAAATCCATGTTTGATAAGAGTGATTGGACGTAGATTGTACAACACTTTTTCTTCTTTTCTTTTATTTTCTTTTCTTTTCTTTTCTTTTCTTTTAGTTTGTAACATCCCCAGGCATTCTTAGTAGTTACATACCTTATTCCATCTATAGGTGGTTGGCATAATTTTAGATGGGATTTCATACTAGCCTAACCTCCACATTTCCATGTTTCTAAGTTCCTGAGTGGCCTCCACATAACCCAAATTTTTAGTTTTGGAGTGGCTTTCATACAAGCCTAATCTCCATCTTTTATGAGTTGGCCAACATTTGCCTAGTTTCCAACACACATTTGGCAATCCAAACCACTTTTCCATATTTCTAAAGCATTCATGGGCTTTAGAATCCATCTCATATGACATACACATTCATACATACCAATATCAATTCTTAGATTCACATCACAAGACAACGATGGAGCCAAAGGGCCAACCTTTGCATTATTGAGCCACCTATTCATAGGGATTGGACACATAGTCCAAATACTAATCAACACATGTATTAACACCTAACTTCACTTAGTGAGTAATGATGGAGCTAAAGGGATAGCATTTGTATTCTTGAGCCACCTATTTAGAGGGATTGAACACATAATCCAAACACTAATCAACACATGTATGACCACCTAGCTCCACTTAGTAGGTAATGATGGATCCAAAGGGCCAAAAATTGTATTTTTGAGCCACCTATTCATAGGGATTGGGCATACAGTCTAGACATCGATTAACACATGCATGATCATCTAGCTTCACTTAGTGGGTGAAAATGGAGCCAAAGGGCCTACTTTTGCATTATTGATCCACTTTCTAGGGAATTGAGCACTCAAATCCATTTACGATATAACTTTTGGTACAACATTATCTAGCACATCTAGTATTACTTGTCCTTACTCAATAGCACAATAGGTTTTGTATTGGTTCATGTACCTAGTGAGGCGTATTCATTCCTTTCTCTTCCTCTCTCTTACCCAGAGTTTTACATTCTTATTTTATATTTTAGATAATAAGAATTGATATATTCTTTATTTTCCATTCATATATTCACACTTACATAATGTGCTCACTATGCACTATCCAACATTACTCAGCATCACAAGCTTCATAGGCTTCACCTTTATAGGTAAGTTTAGGTATGCTTTCTATTTTTTTAATCTTAGTATTTCACTTTGTTGCATCATTAGAATATAAGGGGAGGGAAAATTTAGTCATATAAAATGCAAAAATTGGTAACTTGAGTATGTCTAAAGACACCCAAACATTAAGTCCCTCTTGCTTTCTCTCTAAACCCTCTGAATCTTGTTTTCATGGATTCCTATCCATCCATGGCCTTCCAAACATGACCCTAACTGAGTCAAGATCCTCTCTTCATTACTAATCCATCCTCCTAGGTTTTGTCTGCTCAAGACAATAGCACTAAAGTTGGACTATAGAACTAGACCCTAAGGTGTCCCCTTTTTAATGCTTCTATCCAATCATAATTTGAACCCAAATTATCATTTTTCCCCAAATTCTCTTGTTCATTATGTCAGCCTAGTCAGTTTCATCCAACCCATGACTAATACATCCATATATAAGCCCATTCAAAGATCATTTGTAAAGGGTTGGGAAACATCATTCAAGCAAGTAACAATATAAGCAAGACCACTGAAGTAATCTTCCATATTCTCTGCATACATCCAACCTATACACTTTCAAGGCAATTCAAGACCTTACACTAGTCCCTAGTCATCTAAAGCTTACCCAGTTTTAGCATTTCTTGCATTTCATTCACTATTGCACTAAGAACACTTAAAGGGAGAACTAAATATGAATTTATCCCTTCTCTAAGTATTGGTATATAAGTAGTGTGCCCATACATGGGATGTGAAGCATGTCTATTAAATATCACACACACTAACCATTTTTCCTCATTTGCTAAAGTTTCTTTAAATTACATAGAAGATATAAGTACATGAAAAATAATCTCTATAGGGAGCTATATTGATAGTGAGGACTTGAAAATTTGTACACTGGCTCACATTGAGTAGGTGAACAAAACCCAACAAGATTAAATCTATCGGACAATAGCACTAGAGAATGACTATAAGACTAAAGCCCAAGGTATCTTGTTTTAATGCTCTTATCTAAACAAAAAATGAATTCTAAGATCCTATTTGTGATAGTGTCCTACTCCTACACACAAATATCTAGACCATCTCTAAGTCAAAATAGTCCATAATAAGCTAAGTTTAATTTTTTCTCTCTCACTGTTATTTTTAAAATATATATATTTGCAATTTAATTTCACAAATAAGTAGCTTTAATTAGTAATACTATTTAATAATTTCTCCTACATTTACCTATTTATTAAATAGTAATAAAACTCCATTATTCATAAAAAATAATAAGTCAATGTACATTATCTACTAGCTTATACATATTAATTTATCAACATATTATTAGTATCTAGCGCTTGTGTATTTCTTAGCATATACCTAGTCTTTTACTAAACATGTCTTGCATACTTTCCCTCTTATATTGGTTATTTAGATGTAATTGTATTTTTCCAATCCTTACATGCTTTACCTTCTTGCTTAGTATAGCTTGATGTGATTGCATTGCCACTTCCTACTTCTCTCTTGTATGTGTTTAGGACATTTTCCAATGCCCTTTTCTTCTATTCATGTGTGTGCTTTAGGACATTCTCTAATGTCCTTTACTTGTACTCTTCTATGTGTTTTTAGCCCTTGTCCTAGCTTTTCTTGCTCTACTTATATGCGTGTGTGGCATTTGAGCATGGCTTGTATGCGTTCTTTTGAGTTTGAGTGACATGTGTCCATGTCCCTTGTTTGTGTGGCCCCTTGGCTACCCTTGTATGATTCTTAATTATTATTTTTATGTGTTTGTTATTTGATTTCTTCTCAATTATTGCAATGCCATGATTCACATCATTCATTTTCCTATTCTCTTGGATGCCATGATGGATATCATGCTCCATCCCTCTAACTAACAACTAACATTTCTAGTTCTAATTAAATTTTAGTACATTGCACATGTTATTACATTATTTTATCTATCTAGGCATACCTATGTTGATCAAACAATCTCTCAATTCAAACCATGTTATATCTTGAGATATCTTGTTGATTATCATTGTTATACCATGTATATTTTATAGCTTAACACACTTGTAGGGATTTTTATTTTGAGGGTAGTCATTGCAGGGTACCTATTCCTGCACTCAAAAGAGGGGGAAACAAATAGGGGTTTTAATATAGAGATCAAATCTCCTATCGATAAAAAAATCCAATTTTAAAATAACTAGAATAGCAACCAATCATCAAACTACTTAGAACAGACCAAGAAAATAGTCAAGAATCTATAATAGTGATTAGTTTCAACCCAAGACAATAGTTTTGAGGATGGACTATAACACCAAACACCAAGGTGTCATGTTTTGGTGCTTCTATCCAAATATGAAAAAATCCATATATTTTAGAAGCATGCATAAAAGTAGGTTCAACTAAAATTTTACATAATTAGATCAATTCAAAACTAGTAGTTTTTAGTATAATTTTCTCAAAGAATCCAAGCAGAGGGGCCATCATGTGTGGCATGATCAGTTTTCACTTCCAATTTCATATATTATAGTTGGTATAACTTTCATATCAAAATCCATTTTTAGATACCAATGACTAGGGGTATATTGTATAACACTTTTACTTCTTTTTTTGTAAGTTCAACATTACCTAGGCATTCTCAGTAGTTTTGTGCCTTACTCCATCTATAGGTGGTTGACATCATTTCAAAGTGGATTTCATACAATCCTAACCTCCATATTTCTGAGTTCCTAGGTTCCTGAGTGGCTTCCACATAAGCCAAATTTTTAGTTTTGGAGTGGCTTTCATAGAATCCCAATCTCCATATTTTTTGAGTTGGCCAACAATAACCTAGTTTTTAGTACGCATTTGGCTATCCATGCAACATTGTAAAATTTTTAGAGAATTCATGCGACTCAAAAGCCATCTCATACGACATAATTCTTCATTATGGTATTAGTTCATAACTTCATTTCATAGGGACATGATGGAGCCAAAGGGCCAACCATTATATTCTTGAGCCACCTATTCATAGGGACTAGACACATAGTCCAAATATTAATTAACACATGTAGGATCATCTAGCTTCAATTAGTAGCTGAGGATGGAGCTAAAGGGCCAACCTTTGCATTATTGAGCCACTTTTTAAGGAATTGAGCACTCAACTCCATTTGTGATACAACTTTTGGTATAACATCCTCTAACACATCCAACATTAATTAGCCTTACTCAACATCCCAACAGGTTTTTATTGGTCCACATACCTAGTGAGGTGTATTCATTCCTTTCTCTTCCTTTCTCTCTCTTACCTAGCTTTGTAAATTCTTGTTTTATATTGCATATAATAAGAACTGATCTACTCTTTTTTCTCATTTCATAGATTCACACTTTCACAATGTCCTCTCTATACATTATGTATCATTACTCAGCATCACATAGCTTATTGGGCTTCGCCTTTGTAGGTAAGTTTAGGTATGCTTTTTATTTTCCTTTATCCTTGTATTTTTCTTTGTTGCATCACTAGATTAAAGAGGGGAAAATGTAGTCATATAAAATGTAAATAATGGCAACTTGATCATGGATAGTGACACCCAATCCTTAGGTCCCTTTTGCTTGATCTCATAACCCTCTCAGGCTTATTTTCACTAATTTTCAATCATCCATAGCCTTCCATACTTTATCCTAGTTGAGCTAGGACCCTCTCTTCATGTCTAATACATCCCCCTAGGTCCTACATGATTAGGATAATAACACCAAAGTTGGACTATAGTGTTGGACCCTAGGGTGTCCCCTTTTCATTGCCCCTATCTAATCATAATTTGTTCTCAAATTACCATTATTTATTGATTCCTCTTGTCCATTGTGTTAGCCTAGTCAAGTTTCATCTAGCCCATGACCAATAGATCCATATAAAATCCCATTCAAATATCATTTATAAAGGGTTGGTAAATATCACTCAAGAAAGTAAGAATACAAAAAAGACCACTCAAATAATCTTCCCTATTCTCTGCATGAATCTAGTCTATACACTTTCAAGCTAATTCAAGTCCTTATACCAGCCTCTAGTCATCTCAAACACACCCAAATTTTGCATTTATTGCATTTTTATTTAGTATTACACCAAAAAATCTTAAAGGGAGAACTACATATGGATTGATACCTCTTCAAAGAATTGGTATGTAGGTAACATGCCCACACACAAGATGTGAAGCACATCTAGTGCATCTTACACACACTAACCCATTTTCCATATTTTTAAAAGTTTCTATTCGAGTCCATAAAAGATAGAGACATATTTAATCATCTTTACACTGAGTTCTATTGATAGTGGGTCTCTAAAATTTGGTATATAGGCTCAACCTGACTAGGCAAACAAAACCTAGAAAGATTAAATCCTTAGGACAACAACATTAGGGAATAACTATAACATTGGAGCCCAGGGTGTCCATTTTCAAAACTCCTATCCAATCAAGAAATGAAGTTTATAATCCTATTTTTTGCAGTGTCTCGGGCTTACACACAAATTTCTAGACCTTGTTTATGTTGGATTACCATAGAATAATATTATTTTAATTTTCTCTCTCTCACTATTATTTTTATAAAAGGCTAAATTGCAATTAAATTTCACAAATTATTAGCTTTAATTTGGAATATTATTTACTCATTTTATCCTACTCAAACCCTTTTATTATTTAGGAATTAAACACTAATTTCCCCAAAAATAATAAATCAATTTTTATTTATTGCAATGGGTGATGATTATTAACTAAAAAATTCTAGTGACATCCCTCTAGGTGCTCACAATACACATTTATAATGAGAAAGTTCCTAGTGGATTACTAGAGTGTGTTACAAATATTATTGGAGAACATGATCCCTTTTTATTGAGACTCAATAGTGATAGTAAACTATGTTAAAGTGGACGTGGAATATAATATGTGGTATATAAGTGGGATTCTCTTATAACTAAGTGTTATCATTTGATTATAGAGTTTATAAGGTAACATATGTCACCTCTTGTTACACCAACTAATATAACACATAATATTTTATAGATATACATGTATTTGTAGTGAAATCATGCATCAATATAGTCACAAGTGGACATGTATTAAGATCAATAAAATGGGAGTATATTATGCTTGAGATCATAGATAGTTGATAGTGGAGGTTCCTCCTCATGTAGTCTATGTTTTATAAAGGGTGGTGATCTAAGAGCCAAAGGAGGTGGAAATGGACATAGTGATGATCCCATTATAGATTGATGTTTTTTTCATGTTATACTTGTATAAAACACACACACACACACACACACACACACACACACACACACACACACACACACACACACACACACACACACACACACACACACACACACACACACACACACACACACACACACACACACACACACACACACACACACACACACACACACACACACACACACACACACACACACGCACGCACGCACGCACGCACACACGCACGCACGCACGCACGCACGCATGCACGCACGCACGCACGCACGCACACGCACGCACGCACACACACACACACACACACACACACACACACACACACACACACACACACACACACACACACACACACACACACACACACACACACACACACACACACACACACACACACACACACACACACACACACACACACACACAGATATATCTCTCTGTGTGTGTGTGCATGTGTGTGCGTGTGTGTGCATGTGTGTGCGTTATATCTGTGTGTGTGTGTGTGTGCATGTGTGTGAGTGTGTGTGCGTGTGTGTGTGCGTGTGCGTGTGCGTGTGCGTGTGCACGTGTGTGCGTGTGTGCATGTGTGCGTGTGTGCGTGTGTGCGTGTGCGTGTGCGTGTGTGTGTGTGTGTGTGTGTGTGTGTGTGTGTGTGTGTGTGTGTGTGTGTGTGTGTGTGTGTGTGTGTGTGTGTGTGTGTGTATTAGTTGCACTTATTTAAGACTTCTATGGATTATTTACTTTTGTTTATGCTTATCATTTTTTACATTTATAAGGTAGCTTATGTGACATTTTTATATTACATATTTACTTTAGATTTGGTCATTGTTGTTATAATGCATGTACTTTTTTGTGATTTTGTAATGAAAATGCTGATATATTTGAATATAAAATCTGTTATTTTATCTTTTCAATACATATATGTATTTAATTTGAAATTATCAAATGAGAAAACCATCATGTTGGAAATAGGAGTTTTGTATTTTACTAAGTATTATTCATATTTCTCTTTTGATATTGTGTCTTTGGATCTATAAATATATTTTCTATCATATTAATTACTTTATATATATTCTTTTTTATTCTTTTTTCATTTAATACTACTTTGTTGTAGCTTTGATTTGCGTTGTATTATTTTTTTATTTGGTATTCAAAATGGACATGTACTAGTAGCATGGTTCTTTATATCTTTCTTATTTATTTTATTAATCTGAAACACGATAATTCATTTATTAAAATGTTGTTTAATATTTTCTCACAATGAATAACATTTGTTGTATCAATTTCCATTAGTAACATGATAGGTTTATAATTCTTTTCCTTTGATATGCTCATGATGATGAGGAAGATGATATTAATTAGGAGCTATAGAAATTGAATTTTCATCTGATAATGTATGTATAATATCATGTGATCAATCTTGTAATATTTCAAATTGGATTAATGGCCTCCTACTAGGAATAATCCTATTCACTTTTGGTGATGTTGTGTAAACCAATTATTTTCCTTAATTGAGTAATTCAACTTGCTCTTTCTTGTTAAAAACCATTTTTGACAATTCATTTACTATTTGTATTATTTGAAGTGAAGTCTTTCTTTTATATACCAAAGTTGGATTATTAATTTTATTGATAATTGGTTGCATGTTTGTAATTTATTTTTATTAAGTAATACTTCTTGTTATATAATTATGCTTGTTTGAATATTTGAATACATCCATGTATAAGTTCTAAAATGAAGTGAACAGTGTATGCATGGTCTTTTCTTCGAGTGTAGATAAATAAATTTTCAAAATATTATGATTGATATGTTAAAGAGTGTGTTTTGAACAACATGCCCCATTTATAAAAAATAAAATAGTGACCACTTGTCATAAAAATATTATTTTTTGTCCCTATCATGACATGAATTATACCTAAAATGATTTCATCCTAAATCCTAAGTACGTTTATCTATTTCTTATTTTATGATTTTTGTCTTGAAATGAGGACATTTATTAAGTTTTATATATTTATTTTCAATTTATTCAACTAACCAAACAAATCATTACTTTCCAAGTTTTTTAGTTTTCTACTTTACAGGAACTATGTTAAATTAACAAGTGTCATTCATTTGCTAAGGTTACTTAGACTATTGACAAATATTCAAACTATTAAGCTTTAGTATCCAAACTGAATAAGATAATGCCACACATTTCATCCTTGTTATATATAAAATATGGCTCAATATTACAATTCTCAAAACTATGTGATTAATCGAAATAATGAGATTGTGCCCAAGTGTCACTACCTCAGTTTATCATAGGCTTCAGGCTAATTATAAGGCCATGAAATATTGTGTCTAGATAACTAAATAAGATTCATTCCATATGTTCCCATCACACTTAATCACACATCCTAGTACAAAATGATAAATAATAAGATCCAAATATGATCCAAGTAAGTGATATTAATCCATGTGTATCAATCTTGTTTGATCACCTATTTAGAGATAGTGATAAATTTATAAAATAATAGACCATATGAATAAATAAGATCATGCCACATGTTAACATCTTACTACATAGAAGACAATAGACAAAATGACAAAATATAAGTTAGAAAATTTAATGGAAAATTACCACATGGTGTCTTATATATAGCCATATGCTATGTCATAATATGATTGTATCATGTGGTTATTATATCAAGTCAATTACCATATTATATGACATGTGTCATCACCTCACTAGTCCATATATTGACATGAATGAAAGACTCAATGATAAGATTCAATTAATTGAACAAGAGATAGAGTCCATACATCTTGTAAATACACAGTCAACCATGGTTTAAAAAGAGTAAAATATCCTAAATCAATGATATAGATACAATTATAAAAGGGATAAAACATATCAAAATATAAAGCATATGATTAAGAATTTAAAGAAATTGATGAAGTGCCATGCATCAATTAAACCCACCAAGGATGATATCACAAAAATAAATTCAAAATTTATAGATGGTTGACAATGACCAATACTCTAAAGTTAATTCTCATTCTTGGAGGATTCAATCAATGAATTTTTAAGATAGGAAAATGGACTATATGTTATGTTTCTTGTTTAAATCAAATTACATTTTCTAATTTCCAAGCTATATATTTGTATTATAGTTCCATGTTGACTAAAATACCTTGAGTTTAAAATTAGCATACAACTTAAATTACTCAATAATGGAGGTAGAAAACTAGGAACCTAATCCTTTGATGTTATACTTTGGGACCAAAAAGGATTTTAAAGAGACATAATTAGATAATACTGACTTACATAAAGCATTCAAACATTATTATATTATCTATAGAGGTCTATTCTACTTGGCCTTACAAGGATGAATTAAACTTATACCTAGATCAAAGGGAGTATACAGATGAGTTGTTATCAATAAAAAATATTAGACTCCACAAAGCATCAACAAAAATAGAGGTACTTCCTTGTAATGACATAGTGTACAATTTATTTACATTAGGCACTTATAAAAGAGACATTTTCCATTAAAAAAATAGTGTGTAGGATGTAGCATATGTCTATGGCCTAACATTCAATCAAGTTATCAACTGCCATAACCAAAAGTCCTATACAATCAAACAATAGCCAATCACTAGGTCAAAGGCAATAACATGAGAAGTACCCTGTTAGGATGGGATCATAATCCTAATATGTTTTCCATTAATAAAAATGTCCCCATTGATTGATTCATACCTAGCATGAGAATTTCTATGGCTCTAATAAAAAAATAAATGGAGTTTCATCTATCACTCATGTAGATGAGGTTTGGCTCCTATTATTGTCTATAATTATTTAAGGAGAGAGAATTCCCCCAATTGGGGAAATCATAAGCTTCAATTTTAAATCCCAAAGAGATCGTATGCATGACCAATTAGATTCTAACTCGTATATGATTTCATATTTAGTTAATTTTAACTATGGGATAGTCCCATAAATAACTTTCTACCTTGGGAGCCAAAGGGAATAAAATAAATTTTTGATGAATTAAAACATACTCATAGACATAAATATGGTGATCATATATATAAAATAACATAAAAATTATACCTAATGGCCTATAAAGCAATAAATGGGAAACTAATTCTTAGGTTGTCTGATTAGATAAAGAGACCACTCAAGAAATTGGGTGATTATTGGTTATATTGGGATTTCATTATCATCATAATTGAGGTAACATTGGTAGATCCATTTTTGTTACCAAGGTAGGTAACTAATAAATTATTTTATCAAGAGATAACCTATCAATTATCTAATAGTGTGGACATTAAACTGAGGAAGGCTAGATTGGCCAAATATCATAAGACACCCTGAAACATTGGAATGAAACTATTCTAAAAAGGGATAAATTGGCCAATACTTCAAAACATATGGGTTTATTCATGTATATTTTGGGATCCCAATAAGGTGATAAATAAATTAATAAACAAGTTCCACATGCAATTCAAGAATGATTACAATCATCAATTATATGATCATGAATTGATATTTCTCAATCCTGAGGATAATTTTGATGTTTATGTTAAAATGATAAAATATCATATGGACAATGAAACCAAAAACTATCAAGACAATAAAATTACCAACATGCCAAGATTTATAAAAATAATTGTATTGATTCATATTGAATAACTTGAAATAATTACAAACCCAAAACATTCTTAAATAAGCCTCAACTCATAATTTAAAGTTGACATGCAAAAATCTAAAAAAACTAAATCTGAAAAAAAATGTTTATTTTTAGTAACCACTATTTATAGTATGTTTTGCATGTAAGTGTGTATATATCTAAGAATATCTCTAAATAATTTAAACACTATAATTATCCTATGAGATGAAATTCAACTAAAATTGACATTTGGTTCTAAAAAGATATAATTTATAAAAATAGAAAATTCTTAAGAAAATCATTAAACATTAATTTTGGACCCTCAGATGATCACGTATGGCCTCTAAAAAATATAAATATAAAATTTAATAAGATTTCTTAGTTTATTACAACATTAAACTTTTTAAGATGGCGATTTTGGCATGTGTGAGAGCTCAAATGGAGCTATGGGTCAAAAGTTATGGCCTCTAGAAGGTTGGCCTATTTTTTTTGCATCATTCTCCTTTGTTGAAAACAACTCAGCTCCTAAAAGTTGGATTGATTATTCTACTAAAATATTTCTTTATCAATATTATTTAGCTCCCATTATATAATCCTAGTGTTGTCTTCTTACTACAATCCTTCCCACTACACCAAATACCTATTATAATTCCATTATTTTGTGCTCATTGTCTTCATATCCAAAACCTGCACTATCTTTTCCTTCTTCTTCAGAACCTAATGCTCCAAATTTACTTATTCATATTCATCATCCTCAACATCTTCTCCAAGATTTATATAAATCTAAAACATTAACTATAAAAGATATATCAAAATTATGTTGTAAACTCACCTCATAAGCATTGTCATTGATTTTCTTCATAATTCAGGATAGTCCAATTTTTTTGTACTTCAACTTGTTTTATGTGACTTTTAGAAATTTTTATTTCCTAAATTAAACCATTAACAACTCTCCTTCAAATACCTTTTATATTCTTCTAACATCTTCTACTGCTTTATATTTGTCATTACTTTCCTACAACTTTCTTCTTACTCCTTACAACTACTGCATATTCTCTACAAATGCTTCTACATCATCACTAATTTGATCTCCAATTATAAATTGTACTAAATCTAAAATACTCATAAGATTTCTCCCATAAAAAATTTAAAATGGTTACTTTCCTATTGATCTACTCATTGAACTATTATATGTAAACTCAGCTTGTGGTAAAGGTAAGTCCCATTACTTGGGCTTCTGTCCCACTATGCATCTCAACAAATTCCCAAAGATCCTATTCATAACCTCTATCTCTCCACCTATTTTTGGGTGATATGCATTGCTAAATTATAATTACTACCCATCTTCTTCCACAAAGTCCTCCAAAAATGACTTAGAAATTTCAAGTCTCTATTTGAAGTAATGGTTTTTGGAACACCATGTAATATTATAATATCCTTAAAAAACATTGTGTAACTCTAGTGGCATCATTAGTTTTCTTACAAGAAATGAAATGAACCACAATAGAAAATCTATCTATAACAACAAAAAATGAATCATTACCTCTCTATGTGTTTGGCAATCCCAACACAAAATCCATACTCAAATATGTCCATGGTTCTCTTGGGATTGGTAATGGCATGTATAGTATAATATTTTGCACATGTGTTCTAGCCACCTAATATATCTTGCACCGTGAAACATACCTTGTCACATTTCTCTTCATCTTTGGCCAAAAATACTTTTCCTCCACCAAAGATATTGTCTTCATCTTATCAAAATGTCTAGCCAAATTATCACTATGTAATTATCTTATTATATTATCTCGTATAGACCCAACTCGAATGTATAATTGTTTCCCTTTCAAGAGATAACCTTATTGTATAAGATTCTCATTATGAATACAAACTACCAAACCTATTAATGGATTCTTCCACTACTCAATTACCTTACCAAAATATGGATCAATATCATATAATTCCTTGACAGTTTCAAATCTAACTACTTCACTCACCATAAAAGTTAATAATAGTACTCTGCTACTCAATACATCAGCTACCTGATTTTATTTTTTTATTTATATTTCAACACAAAATTTACCCTGAAAGAAATAAACCCACTTTGCATGCCTACTATTCAACTTATTTTGCATATTCACATACTTCAAAGTCTCATGATCTGTAAATAGGATAAACTCCTTAGGCACCAAGTAATGCCTCCAATGTTTTAATGCTTGTACAATTCCATAAATTTCAACATCATTAGTAGAATAATTTGTCATTACCTCATTCAATTTCTCACTGAAATATGCTATTGACTTTCCTTCTTCACTTAGCACATCACTAATTCCCATAAATGAAGCATCACAATCAACCTCAAACACTTTGTTATAATATGGTAATGCTAAAATTGGTCATTTTATAATCTTATTCTTCAAAAATTCAAAGCTTTTTTTGGCTTCTCTATTCCATGTAAATTCCTTTCCTCTCATACAATTTGTTATTGGTGCCACAATACTACTAAAATTTTTAATAGATTTTCTGTAAAAAGTTTCTAAACCATGGAAAATTCTTACTTCTATAATGCTTTTTGGAATAGGCCACTCAAAAATTGCCTTTATCTTTTCTTCATCTATTTTCACACCATTTTTTGAAACTATAAATCCCAAAAAAACCAAATTGTTATTCAAATTTAAATATAATTTCTCCTTTCTTAACAAATCCAGTACCATTATCAAATTTTGTAAGTGTTCTTCTTTAGTCTTGCTGAATATCAAAATATCATCAAAATAAACAACCAAAAACTTACCAATATATTCTCATAGCATTGTATTTGTCACCCTCATAAATGTACTAGGTGCATTAGATAATTTGAATGGCATCACCATCCACTTGTATAAGCCATCCCTAGTCTTAAATGTATTTTTCCACTCATCTCCTTCACGAATTTAAATCTAATAATAACAACTCCTTAGATCAATCTTGGTAAAATATTTTTATCCTAAAGTCACATACATCATATCATCTAAATGAGGTATAGGAAACCTATAGTTTATTATAATTTTGTTAATTGATCTACCATCCACACACATTCTTCATCCTCTATCTTTCTTTGGATTTAGAAATGCTGGTGTTGCAGATGGACTCATACTCTCCCTTATCACCTTATTTCTTAGCAATTAAATAACCTATTTATTTAACTCTACATGTTCTGTTGGACTCATCCTATAAGCTGCTTGATCGGGTAGAGATGATCCTAAAATCAAATGAGTGTGATGTTAAATATCTCTCTTCAATGATAAACCATGTGGTAACTCATTAGGCATAACATCTCCATATTATTTCAATACTCTTTTTGCTTCCATTGGTATTGACACCATTTCTATCTCATCATTCTTTGCTACTAATACATAACAAAACCCCACCACCTTCATATCTTAAATAAATTCTTTAGTAGACAACATGCTTTTTGCATTCTCTTTCTCTTTAAGAGGTAACAAAAATACATTTATACCACCTTTACAGAAAGTCTATGTGTTCTTTTCTCCATCATGAATTTATTTCCTATCAAATTACCATAGTCTTCCCAATAACACATGGTATGCATCCATCAAAAGAATATCACACCATATTTCATCAATATAAATTTTTCCTATAGAAAACTTGATTAAGCACCTTTTATCTACTGTAACTTCTTTTCCTTTCTTAAACCATGAAATTCAATAAGTATTAGGATGATTTTCACATTACAAATTTAGTTTCTCTATCATTTCTTTGAAAACCATATTTTTAAAACTACCACCATCTATAATTACTTTGCATACCTTTCCACCCAAAATACATCATATTTAAAAAATATTTGATCATAGCGATGCATCACCACCTTCTTTATTTTGCACTAATTCCTTCCTTAGAGTGATCATGTTTCATTTCATCATGAGATTCTCCCCAACATCTGCTGGTAAAACTTCAATATTATGCTCTTCTATTTCAGTCTCTACTAGATTTACTCTTGGGCGATCTTCTTACCACCTTTCTTGATTTTGATAGTGTGGACATTAAAATTCTTTGTGCCCTTCTTCTCCACATATATAAGACATAAAATCTACATTGATTTACAAACCATCCTCTAGTACCACCATAACCTCATCCTCTTAGAAATCCTCTCCATCTTTATTGGTATTGAAACCCTTGCATATTATCATCTTAACTTTTTGCACCATGTGATGATTCATCTCTATTTATATTAGACCCACCTCTACTGGTATTAAACCCACCTTATCCCCTATTTGTAGGGGATCTACCTCTTCTTCGACCAAACTACATTCTTCTAAAATTCTATCTATTTTATTTCTCTTCTACCTTTTAAGCTAATTGATAAGCTTCCTCTATGCAAAGTATTTTATGCATGCTTAATTCAACTTGAATATAACATTTAAAACCTTTTACATACCTTGAATCCTTCTATTCTTTTATTTCATCATGTTTCACTCGTATGGAAATATTAAAAAATTCATCTATATATGCTTGTATATTATGATCCTTTTGCCTCAAATTCTAAAATGTTTTGTATAGGGTTTGTGCATAATCCACAAGAAAAAAAATTTCCCTCAGATTCTTCTCCATATTTTTCCATGAATTAATCTTTTCTTTAAATTTTATCTATCTCTCTTTATTCAAGTGATCCCACCAAATCATTGCATGGCCTTTCAATTTCATGCATGCAAACTTTACCTTCTTGTCTTCTCTCATAGTCTTCCACTCGAAGAACTTCTCCATGTTTTGCATCCAATCTATCAACTCTTATATTTTTAAACTTATTCCATAATCTATAACATCAAATTTTATTCCTTTATTTCTTCCTTATAAATCCCAAACCATCCTCTCTTCCATCAATGGTGGATGCTCTTGTTGTTCTTCTTCTTGCTGAACTTCTTCATCACGGTCTATGTCCTCCTCAACACCACCTTGTCTTATTCCCTGATTGATGATAACCTTTATTAATTGTTTAAATTACCTCTATATCTCTAATATAGTCTGGTTCATCAGTTCCATACCTCCTCATCCTCTCATCATGTCTTTCTCCTTCAAGATTTGAACTTGCTATGATACCAGATAATGAAACTGAAAACTACCAAGATAATAAAATTACCAATAGGCCATTATTCAAAACAATAACTTCTTTTGATTCATATTTAATGACTTGAAATAATAATAAACCTAAATCATCCTTAAATAATCCTTATAATTTAGAGTTGACATGTAAAAATTCAAAAAAATAAAATCTTAAAAAAAACATCTATTTTTAGTAGCTTCTATTTATAGTAAGTTTTTCATGCAAGTGTGCATAGATTTAAAAAATATCCCTAAATACTCTAAACACTATAATTATCCTAAGGGACTGAATTCAATTGAATTTGACATCTGGTTCTAAAAATATACAATTTCTAAAAATAGAAAATTCCTAGAAAATTGTTAAACATTAATTTTTGACCCTCAATGATCATGTATGGTCTCCAAAATAAATAAAAATAAACTCTAAGTGGATAGATAAACTTGGGACAGCATCTAACATTTTGATATGGTCATTTTGGTATGTGGAAGAGCTTAAACAGAGTTACGGGTCAAAAGTTATGGCATCTAAAAGGTTGGTGTATTTTTTCTACATCATCTATGAGGATCACTCAAATTATATACTATGATTCATATATAATAAGATAATATGTATAATTAATATAACATGAGGAAAATTAATCTATACAAGAAATGACTACCTCAAGTAGAAGAGGAAACAAAAGAAGACACTGATGAGAAATTGAGGGCTAGGATTTTGAAAAAAATCCCTTATACAAAGGAGGTAAAGCAATAAAATTAGGACACATGGGAACCCCTAATACAAAAGGTGACAATTACATTTAATTTGATTATTATAATAACAATTCCACTATGTGTTCCAATAATAATTCATTTGCACTCTCTTCCTTCATTATAGGTGACATCTGTCAATTCTATAATAACTTATATGAGAAGATATCTACCTACCTCCCTGTAAACTCATGTTATCACACAATAAGATGAGATAGTAACCTTTAGATGAGATAACACAAATAATTTATTTTTAAGTAAGCAATGGGGGGAACCTATAGGAATAAGTAACATTGGATATATTTTATAAGGTGACTTTACATATATAACTTTTTAGACTTCAAGTCCCATTCCTCCTCACACTTGGGGTACATGATAAGAACATTTTGAAAAAAAGGATCAAGATCCTTCTATGGACAAAGAATCGTATCAATCAAATATGACAATTATCACTATGATGGTTACATCAACTACTTCAATTATTCCACCTGTAATCACTTTAGTACATTTTACACATGATTTAACACATGTCACCATTTCCCATGTTTCAAAATGGCAATTACTTCTCTGGATTCAATTGGTATGAAAAAAACCACAACTTTATATTCATTGACTAATATTGTTCTTGCCACTGACTCCATGATTATTGTATATACATCAATTTATCAATTTAAGAAAATTCTAACTTATACTACCATTACACACCAAATTTTTCCCACCCATAAATTAGACTTAATAGTCATCAACCCACATTTTGAGGATTTAATATCCCAAACAATTTTTTTTCATAAATCCCCTACAATCCCATTTATTCACCTAATTAGATGTATCTACTACACAAGTTCTCCCAATATATTTAATAATTGTCTTAGTCTAGAAGTCTCGTAACCTCACCAAATATGTTTTTTAAAACCATCCACAGACTAAGATCTCTGAAGAGAGATTGTTCATTCCACCTTTTCGTTCATTGTTCAAATATCCACATTCACTTCTCCATCACCCTCCATTCTCATGCCTCCTCCACATAGTCCTACATCTCCTTCCATATTCTTGCCTCCACTATGAGTCATTTTAACCACAGATTTTGGTTCCAAATACATCTCTTAAGCATAGTCCTATAACACGTTATAGACCTCTACTCAAGACTTACTAGTGACTACCACATGGATAAAGCAGATGCAACTAGATTAGTCATCTAGATAATATTTAGTGATTAATAAGGAGCCCAAAATAACCATAGATTTTTATGAGAGTTAAAAAATATCAAAAGGGTAAGGTGAAGGACATTCATAACTAGAGATACACCTACTAAATTCGTAAACTAATAATATATCTTCTAATTGACAAAAAAAAGGAAAAATAGAACATGGAAGAACATTAAATCCATGAATACCATATTTCTATGGTGTATTCCATTAGAAGAGTATTAAATAGTATGTTTCACTAGCTCCAACAAACTAAAAAAATACTATATGTATATGGTAAAATAGAACCTCCAAAATATATGGTGGACAATGTACAAAACTCAATGAAAGCACCTTATAACATCCTCATATAGTGTTTTCTAATGGATTGATTATTGGATCAGTACCCGTCACACCACGACGTAGGCAAAATTGATAACTAATTTTCCCATAATTATAGATCTTATGTATTTTAATACTATCATAACACCATTTTTAGGAAAAATAGAAAAATAATAAAATTAGAAAGTAGAGGATTGAAAACAAAGGTTCAGGTTCACTAATATGTTTTACGTATTTTCGATAAACACTAGAATATGATAAAATAAGTGTTCTATGATTATATATGTATAAAACTATAAAATATCACAATGTTAAAGATACATAAATGATTAAATATTTTGATTTTGAAAAATACTTAAAACGGAATGTTTCTATTTTGGGAAATTATTAAGAAAGATACTTAGCTCACACATGGATACTAGTTGACTATTTTACTTGTTTGATTGCAATAAAATTGAAGGAAAGATGAATATAAAAATTTAATATCAGGCATAAAATTAGAAAATTAATCTATATGGCTCAATGTAAGTGGATAACACTATAATGTGCCCACATTTTTTACCACGTCCTTATCCTAGTTGGCTACGTTTGTCTATTGCCATAAATAGGAAGATAAAACAAGAATTTAGAAGTGAAAGATTATAGGTTGATATGAATGATATTTTTAGACATGGGCATGTTATAAATACAACAACATAGTGTGCCTAATTCTAGTGATAGCATATTTATCCCAAATGACTATATCACATAACTGATTGTTTCACCACATGCACATGTATTAAATAAAATTTTGTATGTGTCTTTAAACCTTTGAAATTACATAAAATACATGTGATGATGAAACCCTAGCTTCCTGATCACAAGCCAAATCAAAGTAAAATTAAAGGGGGGGTTGGGAGTGAAGTGGGGTGGGGAAGGGGAAAATTAGGAAAGGGGATTGTGTTGGACTTACCTTGGTCAATCCTCATCAAAATAAAAAGATCTATACTACATTACTGATACTCTACATTGAGTTCAAACTCAAATGTATTTCACTCACTTATGTGTATGTGTGTGGAATGATGATTGAAAATCCATATGTTTTTTCTCCTATTTAAACCTTGGTATAAGTATAAAAGATAATATTCAACATTGAATATTTATCCAATAGAACTATAGATGGAACCTAAAAATATTCTAATATATTTTGAGAATGAGGATAATCATCCTTAATGCCTTAAAGGATCCTTGTATTTATAGATGTTTTAATTTTTTATTTATGACCTATTGGCATGCAAAATATAACCCAAGATAAGATCTGCTAGACAAAAATAAGAATAAAAGGAAATGTGGCCTATAATAATTATTAAAAATTACTCCTATAAAATTTCATGCTAAACAAACAATGTTGCAAGTTTCCCCTATCTAGGAATGCAAACTTGTCTAGAATGATAATGGACTATAAGTGGAAATCCACATGATAGAGTATCAATATTAGTGCACATAAATTAACTTACAAATAAAACTAGATAAATTCTCAAATCAATTGTCACAAATAATGCCCCATTCATTTTCCATAGTCTATGCTTCCAAAGTCACAATAAATGATAGAATTTTTTGGTCTTGTACTAAATTTAGGTGTCTTTAATAATAAGTTGAAATTGAAAAAGATTGATCCATGAAAAGTGTTGCAATTTTTTTCAAATAATGCATATGATATTGAGTTACCTGAAGTAATTTACATTTTTCATGTTTTAAATGCCATGAATTTGTATCTTTATCATAAAGGGAATAATAGTACATGAATTTTCATTTTCAAATTCAAATTATGAAGAGATAAATTAAAGACTGTAGATGCTAGAATAAAAAAAACTTGTCTCATCCTCCTCATAGTCATTTAGAGGAATCTTATCCTCAAATGAAAGTATCACCTAATCTTCATCCCCATAGGGAAATTGGCTTGTCTTAACAAAAATAGTTAGAGCCACATATTTTTTAAGCCATAATTTTATAAATGCCATTTCAGAGTGGTACTATTAAATACTATTAATGTACTAATGATATTACCATCTATTACACTCAATTTGTTGCATTTATCTGACATCCTCTCCTCGACCTTCATGATCTCTATGGAGTTTTATATAACATTATGGCATTCGGTTTAAGACTTATAATGTTGAGCAATATTTTACATAAATAACTAAGGCTGAAAATTTTTCTCATGATATTACAAGTCATAAATTGGTGTAAAACTAATCCCTTATGTAAGAATGTATATTTTAAAACTTTAGACAAATGATAAAAAATATTAGACAAATCAAGTTCATAATGACTTATCAACCTCAAATCCCCATCTTGTGTCATAAAATTCATCACATAATCAAATCATTTATCTATAATTGACATCAATTATACATGATAAAATTCTCTTTCAATCTTTTATTGTAAAATAAAAAAATAAAAATGAGTAAAGATTTATTACTTTTAGTTTCATCTTATATGATGAGATAGGAACCTTAAAAATTCATTACTATTCATTTTCAACAAATTTACATATTAATATTGTAAACATTTATAATAAAATTACTTTGATACTTTTTTTTTCCCACTGATAAGAAATATCTTACATGTATTTGTACATATTAATAGATTATAATTTTTATATACCTTACAATGTTATATATTTATCCATGATACATGATGTTTTATAACATTTCCTCTTGTGGTAGATATGCCTTTTTCATTGTTGAAATTAAATCTTCGTGATTATTCATGTAATTTTATTGAAACTTGAAAGATGAAACAATATTATATATCTATTATCTTTTTTAATTTGAACATTTTCTATGTTTTAGATTATATATTATTAATTATAACATAAGAAATAGAGGGTCATTTATGATATGATTCGTGCCTTTAATTCGTGAAGATTTATATTTTGGTCAAATTGAGAGGTTTGTTGTTGAGAGGGTTCCTATCTCCCCTTCCTTTTCACATCTCATTTTATTAATTATTTTTATATTAAACTTACACATGTTTTTTTTAAAATACAAAGTTTTTAAAGGTTTTGAGGTGTATTATATTGAGAAATCCAAATGAAAAATTATAGTATCCTTTTATATGTATTTTTTCTACTTTGAAATAAGTGCTTATACACAATTTAAACTGGGTTAAAATGTTGACCCTTTAAATGTCCTGGAGACTATATTTATTTAACATTATTTATTGAAATTTTAGTGTTATTTTTTATTTCTAATTATTGATCTAAACTAAATATTATTTGTATATTTTTTGACTTTGGATGGTTCTCCTCCTTTTTCATTAACTCTTCAAACATATTTAACGTTATTCTCTTGCTTCTTTGTTAGTATGTGGGAAGCATCTTTAGTGATTACAACACCTATTAGAGGCACCCTCAACACTTCTAGTTTCTCTTACTAGTATTTGCTATGTCAAGGTTCACTTATCCTTTTCATCGCTTTTTTTTTTAAATAATTAATTGTCAATTTATGTGTCAAAATTTTTATATTTTGACTTCATTTATTTATAAATACACAAGTGTTATAGTTAATTTAAAATAAGTATCAATAATCAAAACTTGTCACTATAAATAAATCAAAAGAGTGATCAATTAATCATTAAAGAATATATCATTATTTGAGTTATCACTCTATCATGGAACATTATTGGAACCCTAGTTTAAATAATGTATATTTACATAATTTTATTTATGTAACTTCTATGTTTTAACATACTCATTTCACACCTATAAATTTGAAAAGTCAACATATAGTTAGTCCTTCACTAATCACTAACTTTAACAAAAGCCCCCAAACTCATGTTTTTCTTTCATAAGTTTCTATGTAAGATAGAATCATATGTTATAGCTACATAAGAGTTGCATTGCATAGATCAAAACATGGAAAAAAAGGTTGTAAGTGTGAGAATATAATTGTGGACTTAGTGTTTGGTTAGCTATCACCAACCAAAAGTGCCAAGAAGTCCCCTAATACTTATTAAAATGGATCTTAGCATCCCTGACATTACATCAATATGAAAACCATAGTTTTAAATGAAGTTGTTTGCAGGTTAGACAATGTGACTTTAAATTCAAATTTAAACAATAAATTTCTAACAAAAATTATTTTAAGATATTCTTAATTCTACATAAATTTATCTTTTTAATTATATATATATATAATCTGTTAATTTTCATTGTACTTTCATCTTATTTAAAATAATATTTATTAGTATACAAACTTTTAAAAAAAAATTATACAAAAAATAGTAAGAAACATCATTTTCGAAAGTTTTATTTTATTATATAAAAAATATAATATAATATAAATTTATATCATATAATATTTAAATAGAATAAAACCTTCTAAAATTATATTCCTTCATATTACTCTTTATATTTAAGATAACTATATTATTTTATTTAGCATTACTTTATGAATTTTATATATATATATAATTTTTGTTCAGAATATTTTTGATTGGATAAATATTTAAAAAATAACAAAAATAAAAATAAAAATGGATGGTGATGAATAGCAGTCATCTTCGTCTTTAAGAAGGTCAACCATCAAATTTAAAACATGATGATTTGCACAATAAAGAGGATAAAATAAGACAAAACCATGAAAAAATGATTTATAGAATGCCGAGGACACCGAGAACGCCCGACTTAAAAATTTGACAAATGTAAAACCCATGATATATATACATGAACAAGAACATTTGTTTACTACAAATCAAGCTTAAGAGTGAATAATATGGTGAATGCGAACTTATCCAAATTGGAACTTTTCAAATTAAATTCATTAAGATCTACTTTTATTTAAATTTTAACAATGCTCAACTTTTTTGAGAATGTTTTACTAACAGCACAAAGGTAGAGGTAAAAATCTTACTAGGAGTTCAAAATTTTATTTTTATTTTTTTAAATTCAAATCAGTTTACTTTTTTCATTTTTTGATTTATTGAAATGTGAGATATAAATGATATTATAAAACTTCATAAAAAAATAATTATTTTGATTTTATTTTAAAATGAAAAGTAAGTATTTTTTTTTTATATTATTATATTTGATTAATTTTAAACTATTGGTTTATATAATTATATTTTTAACAAAATTAAATATGTTAAAATAATATTAGTTGGAGATTTTTTTTAATCGACATTTATATTAGAGGATTATTTATATCGTTGACATTATAGGGATGACTATCAAATCTAATGCAACAAAAATTTGATCAAACAATTAGATAAAATATAACATCAAATTTCTCCAATTCTTAAAATTTGGAGTAATTAATATATCAAATTGAAATAACTCTATAATATAGAGTTGAAATGAATTACCTAACTCTTATTATTTATCTATTTCTTTGTTGTTTGTAGACTCTTTTTCTTTTTAGATCTATTTGTGATAGTGATGATTTTTTATAGTTGTAACATATAATTTTATTGCATCTTCAATATAAAATAAATAAAAATATTTAAAAAAGTAATAATTAATACTATAAATTATATTTAAAATCTAAAATTGCTTAATTAAACAAGTATTATAAACCCAATTTATTTATATTGAAAAATTACTGCTATAAATAATTAAAAAATGATTTTCCAAATACTTTGAACATTCTAAATTAAAATTTAAGTTTAATATAATACCTAAATAAAATATGATTTAAATTTCTATATAAAATTTTGTAGCTTAACTAAAAGAGATTATAATTTAAGTTTATATTCACTTAAATTGTTCTAATCAACAATTTCAAAGCAGAGATGTCCGTATATATTGTAATTCAAAGGATCCAAACTAAAAACAAATCTTTGTAAGCTCCACTTGATTATTTTTTTCTTAATTGATTTAATGAATCATAGGTTTGATTTTACTTCTTATCCTAACCCTAAAAACCTCTTATTTCTTCATCCACTCTTATGAATATTAAATATTTTGGTTTCATAATGCTCATCTTTTTTACCTATCTGCTCCATCTCAAATACGGGGTTTCCCTAAATAATCCAAACTGCTATTAGCTTCTTTTGTGCTCAAATATTCAATAAAATCCAATTGACATTCCCAACATAATTTCAAAGTCATTTCAATCACTTTAATTTCTTAACTTAGCATGTTTTCTTTACTATCCACTTATGATTCTTATCCTCACTCTCTTGTTGTTGACCACTTTCTGTACATCCACGTTCGATAGTTATTCATTTGATCTTCTTTCTATCAGGTGCTCCATCTCATTCTTTGATACAATTTATTTTATTCATTATTTCAAACAACGACTAAATCGAGTCAAATGGAATTTTTAATTTTCATTAAATAAAGATGTGTATCTACTGTCTTTGCTATATGACATCCTAAATTGTATAAAAGAACACTGTGAGCCATGACAAAATCAATTATAAATAGTGAATACAATTCTCAATTCTTATCATGAAAGAATAGTTTTAAGGGATTAAAAAGTAAGTTATTAATTCTATCAAATCGAAAAATAAATTTCATTACTATCAGTATAGATTATAATTTTTGACATAATTATTAAAAATAAATTGAAAAAATAAATCATTTAAACTAAATGTTATGTTATGAAAGATATATATGTATATTTGCTTAATGTGATTTTTATCTTTATCAAAACACGTTCAAATTTCAACCTATTCAAAACAACTTTTATTGTCGTATTATATAATTATATTGTTGTCGCTGATACTCACAGACACTAACATACAATTTCCCAGTAGTGGAAGAGACGGAGAATAATCTATATTGGATGCTTATGCCTCGCCCCCTTCAGTCCTGTGCGAAATTAGCGTCGTTCAGCCATTGCTTGCAATCATACACAGAGCAGAAGGCCTCCAGACAAGTGAGAAGCAAAAGTATCCCTGCGGCCAAAAGAGTGAGGAACTGCCATGAACTAAATATGTACTTGTTCACGTATTCCATCACAACAACGCTCCATGTTTTGTTATAATGCTTATTGACGTCCGCTATAACCTGGTCTAAATATTTTACTTTCGTCAATTTCAGACATTTACCCATGCCGTTCCACAGGCTTGCGACTTTCCCATCATTTTCCAGCCGGTTGCAAATAAAACCGCTTTTTCTCAGCAGTCGAACATCCTCTTCTTTGTCGATCATACCGTTCATGAAATCTGTGTAGCGAGTGAAGATGAATGCACCGGGCGCCGCCGAAGCTTCGAACGCCATCAGATTTCTGAGAACGACCTCCGTGTTCGCATGCAACTTCACTTTGGGAAGATAAAGACTTGCAGTCTTCTGGTCGAAGCGAATTGTGGTTAGGTCTCCCTCGGTGGGAACGAATTTGACTCCCGCCGATTATAAATCGGCAACAGAAGGAATGGCCAGCTCGTCCCGCGTAGGAGGAGTCTCGACAGAGCATCCATCCTTGTCGGCTTTGTCCGCTTCATATTTGCCAGCGGTGGACGATCCGAAAAGAAGAGTTAATGGTCCCTGAAACGCTCGCAGAATCGGCAGATTTCCAAGAATAGAGAGAAGACGCAGGGGGAACCTCATCACAAACTGGACGGCCCTCGCTTCAAACATACGCCGAGGCAGTGCCGTTAGACGTCGGACAGGGCCGATGTTTAAGGAGGAGAGAGCCTTCTATAGCGAGTTCCAACCCTGTGTAATGTATGTTGTATCTGGCAACGCCTCTTCTCCGTCTTCACCCTCCTTTGGAACGGTAACATCCACGGCAGCCCCCGCCGCAGGTACAATAGAGTAATAAAGCGTCTCCAGTACGTGTCATCTCTCTTTGATCCGCAGCCTTGAACTATCAGGCATCTTGAACATAAACGGTGACAATTCTTCACAGGTAAGTGTTACGAGGTTGCAGAGCCTTGCTTCTGCCTTGTCTTGCGAGCCCAACTGGATCTCCAGCAGCTTTTGCAAGAGGAATAAAGGCACCTGATTCTCGAGCATCATGAGATCTCTCATAATAGCATTGTGGGTGGCGCTCCTGCCGGATGGATCTAAAATTTTGCCCAGTTGCTTCACTTCTGAAGAAATTTGGTTGGCGTGCTTGACGTAGAACTGCAAACACTCCAGGACGAAGGAGGCGTCCAGAGCCATGAGCCATGCCAACGCTTCCTCGTTGTAGTCGAGGTATTTGTGATAGCAGCTCGGGATTCGCCATTCGCACTTCCTCACCTCTTCCACCACAGATTCGAACTTCTGACCAGTGATTCGCTTCTGAAATCTTCGAGCAGCGGCCACTTTGTATCTCTCCATTTCGTACAGAATGGATCTCCAATGGTGGTATGGCCCAATAGAAACGCACTGCGGGATGTACGCTTCTGGCTTCACTGCCAACAACTCCTTGGGCACATTGAACACGGATATGCAAAACTCCTTTTCTTCTTCTTCTTCGTCATGTATATAGAGGCCCTCCCTGATTTGAATAACCCAGCGATCTTGATCGATCTTTAATGGATTCTTTGATTCCATAAGGACAGAAACCGAAAATTCAGACAGCGGATGAGGAACAGATAATCAAACAACAGGGCGCAGGGTCGTTTGTGTAGCTTCACAAAAGATGTTTGTAGAGTCAAGGCTGCGGGCCATGGTGATTTGCGATGAAATTTTTTAATCCCACGTTTAATACGTTGAAGCTGAAACAGCGACTGGCAGGGCACATGTCACCTCAGCTGACCCACTTGGAGCTGCTTGTCTGATCAGACTGATCATGCGTTTACAACGCTACATAATTAAAAACACATCGATATCAATAATATGGTTGACTGCAGTAAAGAATATGAAACTCTGAGGATTTACTACCTTCACCCGCGACTGTTTCTCGTAGTAAAGTTAAATTTTGGATTTTTTTTTTGGGTACAGTTTATATTCCATTTTTCATAATTGTTGTGGGGGAGGAGTTGTAAAACGTAAAGGAGTCAAACTTTTATTTTTAAGATGATGAATTATATGTGATTTTATATATAAAAGTTTAATTTTGATGGTATTTTTTCATTTTATTTATATGAAGAATTTTAATGGTGTTTTGTCAATTAAATATATTTATGTTTGTGATTTTTATATAATTTATAAAACTCCTTTACATGTAATTTATTCATCTTGAAATTAATAAAAATTGATATTTTACATTGTAAATATTTCCTTAACTTGCTAAGGTTTTACTAAATATATTTTATATTTTATTTCTTATATATTGAATATTTTATTTATTCAATCATTTGTATGATTACATTTTATTATTTTTTCCTAACACCTCTTTCTTTCCATAAGTATGAGCTCTCAAACACTCATATAATAGAATATATTTATTGAGAACTTATTAGAGTGTTCATTCAAAAATCCTTCCTCTTTATCCTTGTTAAGAGCCAGCAAATTATTTTTAAAGAGGTAAATTTAACAAAATAGAACCCTTAAACTTTGGTAAAATTTGGTCATATGAATGTATCTATTTATTTTTTTGTTTTACTTTGTTTTGTTTAATTGTTTATTTGATTTTGTATTATTTTTTTTAAGAACGTGTACTTGATTTTGTGATTTTTTAATTTTTTGTATACAATTATTAAAATAATAATATTTTATTAAAAAAACTATTTAAAAAATTAAATTAAAAATATTTATTTGAATATAAATTTATAATTGACAATTAAAAAAAATTATTATAAATATTTATTTTCATACTGTTTTTCTTAATCAATAACTATTAGATATTTTAAAAAACAAATATTTTTTAACAAATTTTAAACTTCTCATAATACATAAAACAAGTACCAACAAAATAACCTACAGAAAACCCCTGCCAAAAAAGCTCATTACCTTATTTAAATAATAATAATATGATCCACAACACACCCTTAAAACAATGAAAAACCACAACAATGATATTCTAATAGATTATGGATAAATTTAAAAAAAAAACATACTCGGATTTTACAAAATTATGAGCAGAAAAATGTCTTAAATAACTTCGCAAAAAATAAATTTCGTTTACCTTACACTCGAAATTGAGAAAACCAATTTGTTATAAAGAGGATTCGCTAAACTTACATTTATGAAAAAAACAATAAATAAGTTTTGAAATAAAATATTCTTACAATCGTCAGACTTATGTTCAATTTAACGACTAAAAACTACAGGTTGAAAAATTAAATAAAATATTCTTGCACTCCGTATGAAAAGGAGATTAAAGACAAATTAAAATTAAGTTCAAATTAACATATTAAAAATTATAAGTTTGACAATTTAATTTATTAATAAAAAGGAAATATATAATTAAACCAACATTTTCATGTAAAATTGTTTAAAGAAGAGAAAGAGGAATTATATAATATGTTTATTTAAAATATAGCTTTCTTAACATTAAAAAAATATTGTAGATGATAATTTTACTTATTTATTAAATAAAGATATATTATTGTATAATTTTTCATAATTTTTTTATTGGAATTTATTTAATATATTTATTATTTAAATCTCAATAATATAAATATGGTTAGACTAAAAAAATCGTCGATTATTATTTATGATTTTTTATTCATGTTAGTATAAAACACAGTGCATAAAAATAAAGTATAAAAACCTTCTAATCAAGTGAAACATGGCCATCCAAGGCATATAAGCAATCTTGTATAAATAAAATCTACCAATTATGTGTGTTTGTGTGGTCTTGTTGGCATGCTATCATTTGTGCATGGTGAAAATGTTCAGCAAGGAAACATCCATAACTACATTTTCTATAGTATAATCACATCATAAAATGATTATTTTCAAGAAGTTACATGATTCAAAGTAAGTTGGTTGACTTTATCAACCATCGACACAATCTAGGAAGTGGATGCATGTTTTGAAGGGTTAAAACAGATAGATTGTGGGGAAAAAGAAAAAGTAACATCAATAACTTCCCTAAAATTGAATGTGATTGCTTATTTACATTCCTCTCAAATGTGTGTGTGTGTGTGTGTGTGTGTGTGTGTGTGTGTGTGTGTGTTGAAAAATATGACATTTGGAAATTTATAAAAAAATCATAATGATAAAACCATTAGTGTGTACTAAGTGATAGTTTCACAAGCATTAGTGGTAGTTACCTAACCATGGCAACAAAATTAAAAGCTTAAGTTTTAGTTTCATAACTGCCCTAATGGTTTTGAAACAACATGTCTACATATAGTTGTATTCTATCCCACCACGGTAGTATTAACACCAATAAATTGCACATGGTGATGGTTTCACCCACATGGAACTAAAAAAAGAAACTAATAAGAGTGATGAATGCTCGAATATTGAGTTTTTTTAAGATGCCAAATAAGGTCAAGAGATAGTCGAGAAGGTAAAGTAAAGTCAATAAGGATCCAAAAGAAGTATAAGAGGGAGTTACATGAAAAAAGTGAGTGGAGTTAGCTCCAAACGAGTTTATGAGCTAATGTGTACAAGAACTCAATAGAGAGTTATTTTCAAGTCTAGAAGGGATTGTATGAGAGAGAAAATATTTTTCATGTAATTTAATAATCCTATCAAGGCATGTGTGTGAATGTGACTAAAAGTGTGCATTCAGTTATTTATAGTAATACATTGTTGAATTCATGAAATAGTGTGTGTTAAAATATGTCAAGTATAATATTTTACTTGTGAGTGTGTCCATGGGAGATAGTTAATCAAAGAAGCATTGTATTAAAAATAATCCTTCAATGGGCCCCATTTACCATGACTAAACTAGTTAGTATCACATGAATGTCTTTCCTTGGTAGGTTGAGTGTGTGAGGTTATTATATGAGTCAATGACATGATGCAAAAGATAAAACTGCTTGAGTTAGTTTTAAATTATGGTATGAGAGAATTATTACTTGTATAGAAACTATGAGAGGCTCTTGCTTGAGTTTATTACATGTCTTGAAAGATAATCTTGACTATTGAGGAGATATGATGCACATATTTGGAAGATCACTATACGTATAAGACTTAGAATAATTGTTGAAAGGATTCCCAGTCAAATGACATATAACAGATAATGCACAAAGTGAATATGTTATAGATATGAGTAAATATGATGAAGAATAAATGTTGGGGTTGTGTATATCCTTAGAATAAAAAATCAATGTCTTGAAGAAGTAAATCCCACAAGCAATGTTTATTTTGGTTTATTTTAAAGAGAGTCTAGAAAAGCTCATGAAATAGAGAGTAGATTTAGAAATGTATCTGTAATATAGGAATATTAAATAAATCATGAGGTTAAAGGTTTTAAGTAAGAGACAATGTTGAGTTGTACATGAGTATTGTATTGTTATCCAAGAGAAGAGAAAACAAAATATAAATAAAAAGGTAAGGAATTGTGAACATATGGTTTCCAAGTTGATGGGTCATATTGTCCATCCATTAATGTAAATAGAATGGTTGAATGATTTTGATATCTTGAGGCTTGAGAGATAAGAGAAGAATAATAAGATTGACATGAAATGAAACATGAGAGGTAAGTTTCTAGGTAAGTAGATTGAATATATTTTAATAAGTATCAAAGATAAGGATATTACTAATAAGAATAAGGTTGTCCTGAAAAAAAATAGTAGAGTATGGTTTTGATGTGATAAGATCAAATATAATTTTAAAAACAATAAGGAGGAATGAAGTTTTGAGTAATCCATAGAGGAAGGAATCATCATGGAATAAGATGTAGAAAATATTATTATTAAATTGAAAGAAACAGACCAATTATTTGATGATGGGAAAGAGTTTTTGGTATATTAGAAGTGGAAAGAGGTAGAATCATATTTGGTGAAGGAAAGAAATACATTTTTATTTTCAATTTTAGAGGGAACAAGGGTTTGGGGAAACCAATGAAATCCACATGTTTCATTGAAGGAAACAATAGTGTTGAGTGAATAAGAAATCCATGATTAGTTTTAGCTTTCCATGAAGGAAGAAATAGAAGTGGTTGAAGTAAAATTCAATGCGTACAATGAAATTATGAATAAAGACCTTTAATGTGAAGGATAAGAATGAAGGGAGGACAACCATGGAGGCTGTTGAGAATGATCATTGTCCATAATCTAAGTGGAAGCTATGAAAATAAATTTAGCAATGGATAATAGTTAAAAAAACATGTTTGTGAGACATTATGAAGAGGTTAAAAAGTGCTTGCAAGAACTGTTGATTCCATTAATGTGCTTGTTCATTGTGCAGGTGTAAAAATAGATAAGATGGGAAATAAATGTACAAAGTGTAGTTTTGTCTAGTATGCTCATATATATGAGAAGTAATGTGAATAAGTGGAATGAGATTACAATATGGTAATGGTATTTTATGATTTGATTGGTAAGGATATATAAGTAGTAGAATATAGTCTTAAAATCATCATGGATATAAGAGATAGTGTAAAAGTGTGGGTACAAGAATGTTTTAAAGAGGATATGGAATAAAGAGATCATTTGTTACTCATAGAGTTTGGATAGAAGACTTTGACAAAAGGAAATGAAACATATTTAAAAAATGAATAAGGCCTTATGACTAGCAAATAGATGGATAGAGAAAGATATGCATCAAATCTCCATCTTCATAAATAGATATTGAAGGGAATGATGGATGAAAAAATTAATAACTTTGTGATATAGGTTGGTCCAAAGATCATTTGGACAAAAATAGATGAATAATGTCACTCATGTGGAATAGAGGCATGCAAGAAGATAGATACATTGGACATGTTCATACCAATATGAATGAAGGATCAAAGTGATTTTGCACTTATGGGAACATCCCATGTATACATTAGAGAAAAACTCTTATGAGTCAGAGTATGGTTTTTATCATATGAATAAGGAGAGAATGAGGTTATTTTCACATGGGATAGTTGTGATGTCAAAGGTTATGAAGAAAGGAGATGGAAATCAACCTAGAGCTTATGTAAAGAGGATGATAATGAAAAAAGATAATGATGAGATGTAGTCATCAAGATTTTATTGGCCCAAAAATGTGATGAAGAGTATGATTTTTAAGGTGTAGATATGGAACCAAAGGAAGCACTCAAATATCCCTTCCAAAGTAAACAGAGTGAGCCACTTGAGTTAATATGTTGTGAAAAATTAGAGTGTTTTACCCTTTTT